>VTFQ01000012.1:2331538-2401538 GCA_036281575.1 Ancherythroculter nigrocauda
ATAATAATAATAATAATAATAAAATAATAATAATAATAATAATAATAATGTATATAAAAATATCTCATCCATAATAAACAAATAAATAAAATACAGTAAGTTTATACTTACTCTAGTACTCTAGGCAAAATGTATTCACGCCCACAAAACTAATTTCAAAATTGTTAATCAGACAAGCAAGTGTGTGCAAACTTCGAATTAGTTGTCTGCATGTTCATTAACAGCATGTATTGTATTGTGTGATTGCTAGGCCTGGCTCATGGTTCATAATAAACTCCACTGCTCCCCTTGATCTGACATGAAGGGCTTCGGTAATTTTCCAGCCACAAAGCTTTAAGTGACCAGCTAACGGGTGGTCATAAGAAATGGGGCTAATTGTCACGCAGCAGACAGAGCTAATTTAACGTAGATGTGTGAACAACTGATCTAATAAGCTCGAGTGTGATCACTGTGCTGTCTTACCACTCAGAGAGAATTCTTACGGCAGAGAGAATTCAGCAATAATCATAAAAAAAGTAATCACGGACAAGCCCCGGGCATATTCATTCTCACTTACTGCCTTTGTCATTTTCTGCCTCTCTTTCTTCCTCTCTTTCTCTCTCCAGTGGCTTCGCTGATATGCATGGCCTTTAGCGTGCTGTCGAAGCCAAGTCGCATTTGTTTGCATATTATTCACACGCTATAGATGCTTCGTGTTGGCTAACCCAGTGATGAGCCGGTGGAGAGGGACAAAACGCTCTCTCTCTCACTGCCTGCTAATCACATTAGCCTCGAATCACTAGAGGTTGTTGATCTTTTGTCTGTGTTTGTTTGTTTTTCCAAAAACAAATTCTACAATGGTTTATTCTGCACTCATGTTTGCTTAAAGGATGCTTTTTCTCTGCTTAAAAGGATCATATTGCTTAAATGTTATTCATTCATGATTTCTACTAATAAAACATCACTACTGATATTACACATACTTAAGATGTGTCATCGTGTACAGACCAGAATATCACAGAGACATATTATTATACAGAACAATATATGGCATAGTGTTATATGTATTAAAGGGGGTCATGAATTGAGAAATCAACTTTTCCTTGAGCTTTTAATATATAAGAGGTCATACTATAAGAATATCCTGTACGTTTCAAAACTTCCTTGATAGTCCAATAAAAGCTTTTATTGACACCAGGCCAGTGAACGAGTTGTCCTGCAATGTGCCTATAGGTGAAACTCCGCCTCCGCAGAAGAAATCAACACCTACTTCATCATTGCAAGATTAGCCCCGCCCACTGGTGTGTTAGTGAGATGATGAGGAGAGAAGAGCGATACAGGACAAAAATAACATTATACCTTTCAAAGGATGCAAGGAATATGAGATTTGAGATTTATTTATTTGTATTCGGTACATTTCACTGTGGATTCTTTGGTAATTCAATCGCATTTTGACGCAGGCTTTGCAAACAGACTTTTACAATATGGATTCAACAGTAATGCAACAACATTAATTCTAATGCCGAATCTGATATGTAATGATTCATGTACAGTCACATGTTCTTTGTCTATGTGTCAGTAAATCAAACCAGTGACTAAACGCTCAACTTCATGTTGTTTCTCTTAGTAGGATGAAAATAATCTGTTATTTAAAAGGTGGTTAAATTATATATAGAAAGCAATCAAAGAACGCTCCCTTTGCAATCACTGGAGCTGTCAATCAAATAGCACATGCTGGAGCTGTCAATCAAATAGCACATGCTGGAGCTGTCAATCAAATAGCACGAGTTTATCAGTGAAACTCCCATTTTATTCAACGAATCTCTTAGTTACAATGTGTTTGCACTGTTAGTTATGATGAAAGCATTCGTTAGTGTGCAGAAATTGACAAGATCGCTGCTTTCATGCGCTCAACAACATGTCTGTGATCGGCTACAATGTTCATCACTGCAACCTTTCATGCCACAATCTAAATATAATGCCATAGATCTAAATGTAACACTATAATCAACACTTTTCACGTTAATCTTCCGAGCTGTAATAGTAAAAACGTGCTAAAAGTTTTCGAGAGAGTAATACTTAACTATTTCAAATGGAAAGATGTCAGCCAATCACAGCAGTGGGTGTTTTCACTGAAGTCTCACAGCAGACACGCCCCTTAAAACAGAGCGTTCAGATCAGAGGGCTGAAATCAGGGTAGGATAAATGCCTTTTATTTCTGGATTATGACCATTTTTGATGTAAAAAGCGTACTAACATTATAAGTGCACCCCAGGAAACATTATAAAACAATAAAACAAGTTCATGACCCCATTAAAAATGATAATAATCAGAAATGTTTCTTGAGCAGCAAATCATCATATTAGAATGATTTCTGAAGGATCATGTGACACTGAAGACTGAAGTAATGATGCTGAAAATTCAGCTTTAATCACGGGAATAAATTACATTTTACAATATATTCACATAGAAGACCGTTATTTTAAATTGTAATATAATTTATTGAATATATTAAAAATCACCATTCTATCCCAAACTCAACAAGACAATATTTAGTTTTTTAAGCAGCTCACGATGTCTGTCTTTTTGCAAAGTCTGACTCTTGTTTGTTTTGAGTAAAGCTAACTGTGAATAATTAAACCAAATGCATCTCTTCCCTTTCTCGAGTTGTGAGAGCCAAAGTAACGCTTTAAATATTTAAGCTTCAGCAATGCTTTGCCCACAGTTTCAAAACTCCTCAGATGCATGCAAAAATAATATGATGCTTGTACGGTTTGTGCAACAGATGTCTTACTATAGTTTTAGAGGGAATGTTCAAAACCCCTTTGAATGATTCACCAATATGGTTTCTGCCAGTGTCAGATAATAGACACACAAAGCTGGCGGCACCATCATATTCAAAAGAGATTTGCATTTCCAGAGGGAAATAACAGCAGTCGCAAGGCAGCAGAAGAACAGTGTCAAAGTTTTGGGGAACTTTTAGGCTTTAGTTCTGCATCAGTGCTGCTTTGTAATTATCCCGAATGACATGAAAATCCTTACCTGTGATTGAAGGAACATGTGTGCGACATATAGTCTTGTTGTACCGTGACAGGCTGCCCAATCTCTGGGTAAAATGCCTCCATGTGACAAAAGTGCTGCGTGATGGATGGTTGTGGTGGAAAGATTTGATTGATGCGCTGGACCACTGCTGGAAAGGTTATGTCACTGGGTTTGAACTGCGGCATTTTGACGTCCGAGCTGATTTGATCTGCGTTGACTGACACTGCTCATCATCTCTAGAGGAGCTAGCCACGGCATCGAATGCACGAAAACACATGGAGGTATTCTAAAATGCATTACGAAGGGGATAGTTCAAGTCAAATGTTTATATTGCATAATAGTTTTTGATCTGATTGCATAATTTTGCAATGCATCATGAGAGGAGTAGTTGATTTCAAATTAAAGTCATGGTTTGTGATCCATCTGAGAGCTGGTTTGATTTTGGATGAAGGTTTTGAATTCTTTAATGATGAATCCCTATGGAGAAAATGAATGGGAAATTAGTTCCGGAACCAAGGCCGCTGTAAATGTGGATGCTCAACTTTTTATTAAAGTGCTAGAGACTAGAAAAAAAAAAAAAAGCATAGCTTATGTAAAGGACTCGCTGATGGATATCAGAAGAAGATATGCCAGATATTAGGTATTTCATGGCTGCAAGCACTTTATGCACATTGTCACATTCAGAGAAGGAGATATGGGGCGTTCTGGTCTATTTTAAACAGATTGATTTTAAATATTCAAAATGAAAATGATTCTGCTTTTACTCAGTGTTAAATTGAATAAAATGGGATTAATATCTAATCCCCCTCTGCTCGTGTTTAGTGTGCTTAGATTTTGAGATTTGCTGCGGTCGGATGATTTCAGCACTGCCTCGGTCCATCTGCAGTCTGGTGGCTTTTGATGTCATAAACTTCTGCTTTTTGATGTAGGGAAAGTTCAGTCAAAAATTAATATTCTGTCATCATTTACTCACCCTCAAGTTGTTCCAAACCTGTATGAGTTTCTTTCTTTTGTTGGACACAAAAGAAGATATAAAGAGTTTGGTTCCAAAACACAATAACTCCATTTTGATTATTTTGAGTGAAAAGGTGTTTTCTTTACCAAGAAAGTGGCAAGATGAAAACCCCTATTTTCTGATTCAAACTTTCACATAGCATCTTTTGGATATAAAAACATTAAAAATTCAAATCCACATTTTGATTTTAAAAAGTTTATTATATTTTTTTTTCCCAAAATGCAATAAATCCATGACACTTTTTTTTTCTTTTTTTTTTCAAAATGCAATTAATCCATCAATATAAAAGTTATTTTTCAAATTGAAAATACACAACAAAGTAAGTTGATTCACATATATGACAAAGTCTAAACTTTGCCAATATTTATCTTATATACAGGCATTTTACTAAAAATACATTCAGCCGTCATCTTGTTAATGTTATAAATTATTTGTCATTACCGATTAAACAGTATCTGGCGCCACCGCACGGTTAAATAAACACATTTGGCGAGTACATTTGTATTAAAAATGGCTTTTAAAAAAGCCTTTAAAGTTTACAGTGCGCGGAATGGTGCGCTGTGATTGGTTGAGAGCGGATATATCGCGTTCTGCAGAAAAAGGAGACTGGCGTTTGTCGCGTTTTGGGAAGAAAGGGAGGAAACATGACAGAATAACACGACGGATATTGCATTTCGCGCAAAATTAATAAATGACTTTTCAATACCGACCACATACAATACTGATTTTGGCGGAAACTCAATTTTTTGAAAATGGCGTTTATTGCGTTTTGGAATCAAACTCTTCATATTTTGAAGAATGTTGGTAACCAAACAGTTGACGGTAGCCATTGACTTGTCTAAAAAATGTCTATATGGAAGTCAATAGCTACCGTCAACTGTCTGCTGACAGAATATGTGTAATATTATAATAAGATCCCCTTCATACGTCACTAGGGGAGCGAAATCTGAGTGGCTCATATTTTTTTTCCCACATGTTTGCAGAGAAAGGCTTACAAAAACGTTAAAAAAGTTACTGGGTTGTCCTTTTTCATATTTTCTGGTTTGGTAGATGCACCAGGGACTCGATTATAGCGTTTAAATACGGAAAAAGTCAGCTTTTCATGATACGTCCCCTTAACCCATTAGTTAATTATTTTACATATGCCATCTTTTTTGTACTTTAATTTTAAAAAGTTGTATCTTGCACTCACTCTTACGGCAGCATTTGCTGAATAAAATGCAATGCAAGTCTGGAGCATGACAGCAATAATGATAGTTGCAAGAATATGCATATAAAACATCCTGGATGGGGCCTGTTTAAGTACGTCTTTGTCAAAGTGGATGAAAAATATCCCATGTAAATCCTTATGGGACTTCCTTGAGAATCACAGTTGCGGGCCATTGACTTTTATGACACAACGTTACCCACCTCCTTCTATTTTTTCAGCCTTTAGTCAAATTTAGGCTTGTGTTCTTTATTTTTAGTTGGGCGAATGAAAAGTGTTGAGATGTTGAGAGGAATAACTTTTCATGTGAAAACACTTTGGCTTTTATGGGAGCACTAAACGATTCATAATGCGGAGTGATTTGGGGGCGTTGGGTGCGAACGACTCTGACAGGGTTAAATAGAGGAGAAAGTGAGCGTGCCGGGCCGACTGCTTTAGCGCCGCAGCACAAATCTCCTTTACGACCGCAGCTCTTAAATAGCTGTCAGTCTCTCGTCTTGCATGAGCTAACCTCTTCTGGCCATCTGCTCCGTACGGCAGCCGTCTTCTTCACCCGGGTGCCGCGGCTGGCAGCTTCAAACAGACTTTGTTGACACCGTTAA
Organism: Ancherythroculter nigrocauda; assembly: GCA_036281575.1. Classification (NCBI taxonomy): domain Eukaryota; kingdom Metazoa; phylum Chordata; class Actinopteri; order Cypriniformes; family Xenocyprididae; genus Ancherythroculter; species Ancherythroculter nigrocauda. Next base: position 2,337,384 of record VTFQ01000012.1, read on the forward strand.
GTGGGTCATTCCTGTTATGCAGTGCCTTTTGAACTCTTTAGCATTAATGAATATGCGTGTGTTGTAATTTAAGGAAGCATTTCTATAAAAACTCCCTGGTCATGCACGGAAACTTCAACTTTACTAATTATAACTTTGTTAATTACTCACACGATGACAAGCGCTAAAGATAGGCATTGCTCGGTAAGGGATCGACAGTTAGGTCACATGAGGATGTCAAGTTGAATTTAATAGTTTATTGATAAAGTATTATACTGATTTCTATCATTTTATCAAACAGGATGAAAGGTTTTAGAGAGACACAAACCAACTAATCCATCAAATCCATTGATTCTTTCTAATGTTTGTGCTGTTGACTTCTCACAGGAATTATGTCACTTCCTGGAGGATGATGATTGCATCAATTAACTGGCTAAAAGGATTTAATTTATAAATAAATTATATATATATAATTTTTTTTGTTGTTATATTCATGTAAAATCACTGCAGTGCACAGCCTTGCATGACTTATTGCTTATTTTCTTTATTGAAATAGTCATGGAAAACATGACAATCATTTTTAATAAAAACCAAATTACTAATGCATACTGATTAAATAATCTATTGACAATTGGGTGATTCATGTGCTTAACTGAAAATGCACTCATGAAAATAATGGAAATTAGGAAATTAAGACTATTAAGATTGTTTTGTGTCATGCAAAATATTTAACTTTTGGAGCACAATATTACCCAGACTTTATTGACAAAAAATAATGGAATATTTGTTAAAAATGTGTCTGGTTTTCATTGCAAACTAAATAACATGAGTTTAATATTTTATCCAACATATTAATATATATATGACTGGTACATAGCATCCCTGTACATTTATGCATAAATCTTTCCGGCAGCGAGGGACGAGGAGGCAGTAGCCCAAAAATGCATTCTTCCATAAGGCCAGGCGCATTAAATTTAATTTTACTTTAGAGGTTCACGTCCTCTCATATCTTTGCGTATGCATTTTTCATTGGCTATTTACAGTGCTTTTGGTATGGCAGAGCACTCATGCTTTTAATCTAAACAGCTTCCTTTGGCTCTTCTATGAACAGCTCTTCATCTCAAACCTTCGGGGTTGTAGATTTTCTACCAGATGACATCTGATCACAGATCACCTAGCGCGTTAATCTCACGCCAACCCTGAGATAAGTCTCTCGACCAGAGGCGTCCAGTCTGGGTGTCATATGGAGAGCTTCCACATCAGCTTATTGTTTGATCTATATTTTATGATTGTGCCAATCTAGGCTTCTGTGTGTGGAGACGCAACCAGAGGAAAACAAACCGGCCCGGCCTGCCCTACACAAGCCCTGCTTAATCCACATACACACACCCCGTGTCGCTCTGCAAATATTGGCAAGAGGTGCAGGGTGCTGCGGGTGAAGGGGCACGTCTGCTGAACTCTGGTGCTGTATGTGTGATTACCTCCTAGGGCTGCGCGCTTTTCTTCCCATAGAAACACTTGTCTGGTCAAGGAGTGGATCATGCTGGGAAATGTCTGGGTCAGATTTCACTGCAATGCTTCATGTAAAGTCACTGCAATGCACAGATAAAACCAGCATTTAATTAAAACCAGCTACTGACAATTGACTGATTAAGTTGCTTAAATGTCATGAAAATGTCACAAAAGCAAAGCTTCTTTTTAAGACACAGACACACACACATATATATATATATATATATATATATATATATATATATATATATATATATATGTCTTAAAAAGAAGCTTTGCTTTTGTGACATTATTTGTGATTATTATTATTTTGCATTTTGCAACATATAACATCACATTTTTTATTTACATTTTAAAGCAAAATAAGACCTTGCCATTTCTCGACAGCCTTTTACTCATTTATTTTATGTTTCATTTTTTATTTTACTGTATATGTAGAAATTGCATTTTTGGCAGTAGAGAGCTGTAAATATTCATGACTATATAACTGTTTTAGTTCAGCATATAATAAAGACTTTATTTTGGACACAGGCACATCACAGGAATTAGTTCAACACTAATTGTTAATAAAACTTAATAGCATTTCTTTATGAATACAGCAATATCAGATATAGTTGTATTCATAAAGAAATGCTTAAAAGAATATTGCTTATCATTGCCAGATGATCTCTTGTGTCTAGTTATTTTTCTTCTGAGCAAAGAAAGAGCAACCTTTGAGCGAAAGCGTCTTCCTCTGTGATGTTACCGCAACTGTAAACTCACCGCAAAGCATAATCTGTTGCTAAAACTCTACAGCATTTTGCATGTATTTTTAAATGTTTTTTCTCTCACACATTTGTTTGGCTATTTTAGAAGAACAGTATAAAAAGAAACCAAAGTAAATAATAAATAAACGTTGCACATATTGAATTCCCAGCCCACTCTTGCAGGATGCTGCAGCTATATTGTGTGTGTGTGTGTGTGTGTGTGTGTGTGTGTGTGTGTGTGTGTGTGTGTGTGTGTGTGTGTGTGTGTGTGTGTGTGTGTGTCTCAGATACGGGTTATAACTGTGAAGAGCTGGATCAAGGCCTGCAAACATGCACTTTCCCCCCCTCCCATCTACTTCTAGAGCAATATTTGCACTTGGTAGAATACACAGAGAACTCAAACACACTACTATTACACTCCAGATCAGCCTTTTTCTTATCTCAGAGTCAGGTCTGAACCCTTTAATGTTTTGGAAAGAAACCCTTACAAAAAAGTGCAGTACTATGGTATTGGATGGTAATGTTATACTTTATACAGTGTCATAGAATAACTAGTTTTGGTTCCCTAAAGAACCTTTGGTGACACTTAAAGCATCTATGTAAAATGCATTATAAAGGTATTCATAATGTACATTATAATGCATTACATCTTTTCATAAATAATTGTAACCAAAGTTAAAATGCAGTAGTCAACATTTGAAGTGGATCAAAAAAGTTAATCAAAGTTGTCCTAAGAAGAAGGTTTTAGGACAATTTTGATGAAAGGTTTTGATCCACTTCAAATGTTGACTACTATGTTTATGGAAGCTTGTTTCCGCCACTGAAAAAAAAAAAAAAAAAAAAAGATAATTGCAACTTTTCATCTTTTCTTCCAATTGTGAGTTTGTCATGCAATTCTGACACATTTTCTCAGAATTGTAAGATATAAAGTTACAACTGCAAATCATAAAGTCCAATTCAAAGGAAAAGAAGACTGACTTTTTTTTCCTCAGAATTGCAAATTTTCTGACTTTATAACTTGCAATTGTGAGTTTATTTATTTTTTTTTTGAAATTCTCACTTTTGACTTTGTCACACAATTCTGTCTTTATTTCTCACAATTGCAAGTTTGTATCACACAATTGCGAGTAAAAAAAGTCCTGATTGTGAGATTAAAAAGTCACCATTTTTTATTTATTTATTTTTTTATTCAGTGGCAGAAACAAGCTTCCATAGATATTGGTTGTTTTAATACATTTTACTTTCTAAAGGCGTAACAGAAGTATTATAATGTATTATATTTTTGGTTACAATTATTCATGAGATCATACAATGCATTATAAAGTGCATTATACTTTTATAATGCATTATATATAAAGGCTTTAAGTAAAGTGTTACCAAACCTTTCAGAATCGTGGATGTTAAAGACCCCGTGAATGAATGAATGTTGTTTATATGTCTATTTGCACCATGTGCAAATGCATCAGTCAACACTATTGCTGAGTATTTTCTCCTGCAGTGAACCAAAGACAAAAAGCGGTTTGAAACCGCCCCTGTTTCCTTCCATCAAAAACATGTGACCAATCCCGTCAGCGAGAGGGCGGGGCTTTTCTCCACTGACTTTCTACAAAAGTGTATATGATTTATGATTCAAAACATTTCTAAAGGCAAGGCTTAAGCTAGTCCCAGACTAAAATGCATGTTTGAGCTGTTTTAACTTAAAGCAACTTGCACAGATATATCTTAAAAATATGTCATTGTCATTGTTTTGTATCAAGATGCACACCTGTAATGTAAGGAACATTTATAAAAGTTACTTAAATGCCCTAATTGAACTAAGGTCTAATCCTGGCTTAATCAGAATGTATCAAATCAGTCTATGATATTATTACAGTATCAAACATATATGGCTGAATTAAACCATTTGGCATTGTCGCGTTTACTACAGTTGAGCGAGTTGATCAGGTAATCCGAGCTGGTGTGATTGAGTGGAGGCGGAGACTAATTTGCATATCCATCTATCCTCATATACTAAATGAACCAAGGGTGTGGAGTTACATTCAATCTATTCTAAGGCATGAAGAAATTATTTTCACAGGGGGGAAAAACAAAATGTTTAAATATGTTACTGTGATGATCAAAGATGAGATTTAAGGGACTGTAAGGGGATTTACTATATTTCTATATCCTAATTATTGTTAATGTAATTTATTTTTCAGGAGCTCATTGCTTCTACGTTCAGTTAAACTGCTAACAGTGATTGTAAATTAATTGCCTAAATTATTACATTATTTGCTAACTGCATTCTTTAAATTGTAATGTTGACATGCATTCTTTGTAAAGCTGCTTTGAAATGATATGTATCGTGAAAAGCGCTATACAAATAAATGTGAATTGAATTGAAAATGTGAATTTACTAAAGGTTCTTCATGGGACCATAAATGCCATTAAAAAACCTTTTTATTTTTAGAGTTCATATTAAACACCATATCATGCACACTTTTGTTAATGCATCAAGGTTGACTGCATTTTTTTTTCTCCAACTGATGGTGGTAAACAGTTTCCAGTTCATGTTAAGCCTAATTGCATATGTCTCAAACTTCTCAAGTGTGTTTTTCTTTTATGCATTCCCAGGAGCCACTGCAGGATGCATAAACCAAGATCTAATGACCTCTTAGTGAATCTGAGGCTGTGCATTAATAAGAGACTATGCAACTGCCTCCTTTTCCTGTTTGAGTGTAAACACAATAAAATAACATTTGCATTTATATAGTTTTTCACTAGTGGCATTACTAGACTCAGGGAGGGCCGTCGGACAGCTTCATGCTGATTATTACCTGTGGAAAATTAAGATAAGTAAGTAATCCCATGAAAGGAAATGGCCTCTGCATCTCAACTCCCAGTTAACAAGAGAAATGCTATCTTATAGTTACATTTTTTAATGCAATGCAGACAGTTTTCAAAGTTATCCTAGAGCAGAGTAGGCGTCCGTGATCTTTTGAAGATCACCATGAAAGCATGTTTTTTTCTGAAAATGGTTGGCAGTTATTTGTTGTTCTGAATGGCGATATGCAAAGTCTGTTTTCTTGATATACCAGCAAATCTTCCTTTGCCTCCACAGCCCCATTAGGCAAAATAGAGCACTATAAACAAAACTAAACTTGAAAGAGTGGCCGCACACAGAAAATGCCAAATGTATAAGAATACCCTGTGAGTTTTTTTTTTTTTTTTTCCCCAAGCATTTGATGTTCACTTCTGTTCACACCACAGCTCAGACCAGGAAACCGATGGAAGGTTAGAGAAAGTGTAAAGCAATCAGACAGATACCGATCGGGGTGTTTGGCTTTGGCAAAAGTGGTTAGCTTTAATGATAAAACATTGTCCTTTTCTGTAAGCCCTCATGGGAGGCGGTTTTGTGACTGAATACAAACAAGATTCTGACACTTCTCGTTAATTAACCTAATTAGCATAGGCCTATTATGTGGCCGGACAGTATCGTGACAGGCCTCTGTGAGAGACTGCAACGATGACCTTTTGCGGACACCGCCAGCTGTCACCAATTACCTGCAGACCGATCGGCCTGAATAAAAGCACTGGAGTTGTCCTTGAGCGCCATTTTTTCGCTACATATGCAATCACCGTGTCTCTTAAAGGAATAATTCAAAAGAAAATGTACATTCTGTCATCATTTACTCTCCTTGATGTTTCAGGACCTGTGTGTTGCAACCAGTATATAAAGCATCTTTTGACATATAAGAGATCTTTAAAGGGGTCCTTGATTATGATTTCACTTTTTTTGACTTTAGTTAGTGTGTAATGTTGCTGTTTGAGCATAAACAACATCTGTAAAGTTACGACGCTCAAAGTTCAATGCAAAGGGAGATATTTTACAGAATTGTCTGTTTAAGGACTACAACAAATGGCTGGTAGGGACTACAACGAGCTTCTTCCTGGGTTGGTGACATCACTAGCCCTCAATTTACATAAACCCCGCCCCCGAGAACACACAACAAAGGGGGCGGGGTCATGTTGGGCTGCTTTAGAGAAGAGGAAGAGTTGTTGTAGTAGAGTGTTGTTGTCATGCCGTCATTTTACGCCGGACTGCTTCACAAACGAGGGTCAATTCAACACAAAAGATGAACATGACGACACATGCTAGTGGATGAGTTGAATCAACTCCACAGCAACTACATCAATTTATCCACTAACCATTCAGAAACGTCCAGTTTCATTCTAAAAGTTGTAACTTCTTCCTGAGTCTCTCCATCAGTGTCGACTCCGGTTTGAACAATGTGGGCCCTATAGACCTTATTTACCAGAGAAACATGCGCGCCGCCATCTTTATAAAATTGTCTTTGAACTTCCGTTTTGCGGTAGCTCTGTACATTTCTATGGCATCGCTGTCAAAGAATAATTAGTTGGTTAAGTGAATTTAGTTGTTGTAGAGTTAATGAAAGTTATCATGAGCATTGTTATGTTTAAAGCAGATGTCTTAACAAATGTCAGTAGATCGGGAAGATTTTAAAATGAGCAGTTCATTCATAAATGTAATATCGCTGTGGAAATACAAACCGGAAGTCAAACGACAACGAGCGCAACGCTGAAAAGGGGCGGGGCTACATAAGGTCTATAATACACCCGGCGCAATGCGACGCAAGGCACAGCGCAAGTGTGTTTGCTAGTTTGCATCCGGCGCCGTTTGCGTTTTCCCGTTCAGCGCCACGTCCTTAAATTAGTAAATGCATTTGTGCCAGTTAGTGCGCCCATGGGCGTGCTGGTCTAAAAAAGAGGTGTGTTCAGGCGCATTGCTATTTTAAGGAGCTGAAAATAGACTGCGCCATAGACCAACTCAAACTTGGTCTAAAGTCTAAAGTCAATGGCGCAATATTTTTTTGTTAGAGCGCGTTGGTAGAAACTGCGCCTCTGGGCGCGTCCACAGTGCGCGTTGACTTTGCTTATTACACACAGGGATGCGCATCACACAAACATGCCAAATATTAAAAACAAAAGGATTACAGTGTAAAAGAATATTATTGTGTAGGCTACATAAATATAAAAATGTAATGCTGAATAGTCATTGCGTGTATTAGAATTAGGCTACCTATTTTCAGATCAGCCTATTACTACTTATAATGATGAACGAAATTGGCTAATTAATTGAACAATCATGCCAATACACACACATATATATTAACTGACTCATCGCGCTGAGCTATTTGAAAGCCTGCATTTGCAAGCCCGCTTTAACTTTGCGCACGAGCAGATCGGTTTCTTCGCTTGAAAAGCTTTTCCTCCAAGAAATTCCGCCATGTAAATAGCAATCCGCCATGGCGCGAGCGCATCTCGCTCTTAAAGGGAATGGGAGATGACACTCTGATTGGTTTATTGAACGTTACGCCCATTACTCATTAAGAGAATAGGGACAACCCATTTCAAAAATGCGCCCCGGCGCACGGACCGTTTTTCCGTCGTTAAAATAGCAAAAGTGGATTTGGACACGCCCTGAGTGCACCTGCGCCGTGCGCTTTACACTTTGTGTTTAGATCCTTAAAATAGGGCCCATTAAGGCTGAACACCGTTACTGACAATCCTCATTTTGGCTGCGTGAGAATCTCCAGCTTTGTTGTTGTTGAGCTGTTAAAGCTCCGCCCTCTTCTGGAAAGGGGGCCGGGAGCAGCAGCTCATTTGCATTTAAAGGGACACACACAAAAAACATCCAGTTTAAACAGCTCTTCATTTTTTTTAAAGTCATTATTCACTGATGATGTTCCTCTCTGTGAAACTCTGATTTCGTCCAAATCTTATTTTTGTCCACATTCAGATTTTTTTCAGGGAATACCAACCAGATTTCAGTCTGTTCCTCACACACAGGTATCAGAAGACTTCCATGATACTTTTATGTATTTTTTGGAGCTCAACAAACTTGGTCACTATGAGCTATTGTTGTATAGAAAAACTCTTTGTAGAGATTCCTCCAAAATTCTGCTTCTGTCTTCCACTGAAGAGAGAGAGAAATGTACAGGTTTGGAACGACATTAGGCTGAAAACGCCTCTTTTAGACTCTGTGTGCCTTATCTTTTCCCGTCTTCATTCACCAGGCTTTTCGTGCGAGAAGCTTGCATTCCCCCCTCAGGAATAAGGTCCATTAAACTTTATAGGCTGCAGGCTTTGCTTTAGTTAAAATGTGTGACTAAATGTAAATATGTGCTTTGTATTGGGAGCCAGAGGGCTGTTGAGATGCACACAATTGACTCAGAAAATGCATTGAAAATAACATCTCAGTGCTCTGGAAATGCTTACAACTTGATGTCTATATGAAACGTTGTCAGTGTAAGTCTCAATCTAATGTAAAACAATTGATGTGTTGAATACAGGTACGTCGGTGATGAAGGTTATGGCCTCAGACGCTGATGACCCGACCTATGGAAGCAGCGCTCGGATAGTTTACAGCGTTCTGGACGGAGAGAGATTCTTTACTGTTGACCGACAAACCGGTAAGCACAAATTAGTTCTCTACATGATCATTTCTTATTGAAAGAGCATATATAATAATGTCGAAAGCCTTTTGCATGTTATGCGCAAATTGGATGCTACTTTTAATTGGCACATTTGCATGCAAACATCATGGTGACAAATTTTACACGATGACTTCCTCTCACTTTGTTTTTAAAATACAACTTTTCAGTTGACAATTTTTTCGAGTCATTGTAGTGTTTTAGCCGTTGATTTTAAGCCACCAGACTCCAGTCATTCTAGTAGAAATAGTTTACTGGTGCTTGTTTCTTTTTATAGACTGCACTGTAATTTAGTGTTGGTTATTTTCCAAGATGTTTGTAAGTGCACCAGCACTGAGCTTTACCACAAAGAGTGCTGTTGTTGGAGTGAATTTTTTTTGGTTATCAGTAATACAGAGTGCAACACTTGGGTTCTGAAAGTAAAAATCCCATTTTAGAGAAATTGATTTTTAGCATTGATGTATTAAACGAGTGACATCTGCAAGTTGGTTTAGTTTATATATATATATATATATATGTTATGTTAAATAGATGAATTATTAAAATAACCTCGTTCAAAAGTTTGTGAACCATTGATTCTCAATACTGTGTGTGGTTACCTGATGATCCACGACTGTTTTTATGTTTTGTGATGGTTGTTCATGAGTCTCTTGTTTGTTCTGAGCAGTTAAACTGAGCTCTGTTCTTCAGAAAAATCCTCCAGATCCTGCAGATTCATCAGTTTTCAAGCTTTTTTTTCCATATTTGAACCCTTTCCAGCAGTGACTGATTTTGAGATCTGTCTTTTCACACTGAGGACAACTGAGGGACTCAAACTCAACTATTAAATAGATTCAAACATTCACTGATGCTTCAGAAGAAAACACAATGCATTGAGAGCGGGGGGGGGTGAAAACTTTTTGAATTTGAAGATCAAGGCAAGCCAAGGCAATTTAATTTCTATAGCACATTTCAGTGCTTTACATAAAGAGGAAACAAATAAAAAATGAATGCATAAGAAATTTAAATAACAGTAAAAACAGAGAAGATAAATTATACTTAATTTGTCTTCCGGGAATCATGCAAGTATCTTCTGTTGCTTTCGAAGGGCAGTACTAAATGACTAAATGAAAAAAAAAAAAGAAAGAAAAAAAAAAAATATATATATATATATATATATATATATATATATATATATATATATTTTTTTTTTTTTTTTTTTTTTTTTTTTTTTTTTTTCAACAAAATAAGAAAAATTTGGACATCTTCATCCTGTTCAAAAGTTTTCATCCCCCGGCTCTTAATGCATCGTGTTTCCTTCTTACTTGGGTTTAAAAATGCAAAAAATCCTTGAAAACTGAAAAATCTGCAGGAGCTGGAGGATTTTTCTGAAGAACAGAGCTCAGTTTAACTGCTCAGCACAAACAAGAGACTCATGAACAACCATCACAAAACATAAAAACAGTCATAGATCATCAGGTAACAAAACACAGTATTGAGAATTTTTTAAAATTCAGCTTCTTTTTTTTTGTCTTGTGGACTAAATGCAAACATCTTTTGTGTAAAATATCCTACTCAGGACAGTACTAAACAAAAAATAACATGCATTTTGCATGATCTCACTTATTTTGTTAAAATTGTTCCTATACTTTTTCATGCAACTGTACACTACTGTTCAAAAGTTTAGAGTCAGTAAGATTTTTTAATGTTTTTTGAAAGAGTCTCTTATGCTCGCCTACATTTATTTGATCAAAAATACAGTAAAAAATAGTCATATTTTGAAATATTATTACATTTTACTGTTTTCTATATTTTGAAATGTAATTTATTCATCTGATACAAAGTTGCATCATTACTTCAGTCTTCAGTGTCATAAAGATAAACAATATAGTTCTAAAAATCATTCTAAATATAAAAGAAGAGTCCACACCACTACTATAACGATAACGGCACAGAGAAACAATATCAGTGGAATAACTTTCAGAACATTTTTTTTTTTTTCCAGCTGATGAACGATAAAAACACTGACAGCCAATCAGAATCCAACGTGTTTTGTAGTTATCGTTAGAGTCATTGTTAGAGTTATCATTATAGTTATCGTTCATGTGAATGGACTTTATTTATAAATGAGTGTGTTTTGAATGCTTTGCACTGCAGCATTAAATAATTTGAAAGAGTATATCATCAGAATGTTGTTCTGCTGGCATGAGGTTTTAGTTTAGCTCTGCAGCAGTGTAAGTGAACATGAACTGGCCGCTTTCAGACGGAAGCGTCATCACTGGAATCTCCTGGGAATATCTCAGCTTTTGTTGCCCGCGCACATCCCCCAGGGAACTAGCACTAAACTTTTAATGATTTCTTTTTCGGGCCGGCGGGCACGAGACCTGAGAGCACCGGATGATAAATGGCTTTGCTTGTGCCACGTTAGCCGCTGGACTTTTTGCACGTTCCTTCCTTCTGATCTGAGAAGAGCTAGATGAGCTGGAAGTAGATGAGCTGCGTGTTTTGCTCCTGACCCCGTTTGTTTCTCTGAACCTCCAATAAAACAGCATTAATCCCTGGACGGGGCTTTTAGTCTTTCACACGGGATAAATAAAAAGGCTTGTTGAGGAGTTTGATATTAATATCATTTTATTAGATCCAGTGTGTTAGTGGCTTGTGTTTGAACTAAGGGTTCTCATCTCATGTTCTCCAAACGTTTGAAGATATTCTCATTTGCTTCTGCAATTTTCTCAAAGGAGAGGAGCTTTTCAACCTCTTGCTGCACTGAAATGACTAGAGTATGGAAAAGATTCCTACACTAAGGATTTAGTTTGAGCAATTTTCACTCGGAAATCACTAGGAAATTGTGCAAATAATAACAAAGAAATTGCATGAAACGCATTGAATTAAAAGTAGAAAGACTGATATATATAGAGAAAGAAAGAGTCGAGATATTAAGCTGATCTCATTTGTGTTCATCCCCCTCGAAGTCTGACCATAATCTACTCAGGAACTCCATGTTTCTAGGTGGAGTGCTTTGAATCGGCACAACTTCAGACTGTACTTGTAATGGATCTGACCTCAGGTCAGCAGCTTTCTGTGGTTGAAGAGAGAGAGAGGGTGAATTGTGGCTTCCTCTGTGCTCTGGACGCTTAAAAGCAGCACACGTATCTTTAGCAGCGAGCTCTTTGCACAGATGTATTCTGCCACACAAACATTGCCGATGGCTACCGGTTCCTGGGAATGCGGTGTGACTACAGAAGAGAGAGCAAAAGAAATGCAGATAGAAACAAAGAACAGAAAGAAACTGACATCGACAGCCAGGCGAGCGATTGTTTGTTGCACAAACCCAAAAGGAATGCCATGGTTTATGGTTTTGTTTTTCCCCAAGTAGGTTTTTGAATACAGAAGCACGGTGCATTTTATTATTTTATGTTCAGAATGTTTGAGAATAGTGCTGTTTGGAGCGTGAAAACATGTGCAGGTCATATTTCATCCCACAGTATCATTTTTGTCTTATTGTGACATTATTTTCTAGAAAATTCAGGCACATTTCATCCCAAATTCACATTATTGTAATGTGTCTGAAAATATTACGTATTTTATATATATATATATATATATATATATATACACACACACAGTACAGTCCAAAAGTTTGGAACCACTAAGATTTTTAATGTTTTTAAAAGAAGTTTCGTCTGCTCACCAAGGCTACATTTATTTAATTAAAAATACAGTAAAAAACAGTCATATTGTGAAATATTATTACAATTTAAAAGAACTGTGTACTATTTAAATATATTTGACAAAGTAATTTATTCCTGTGATGCAAAGCTGAATTTTCAGCATCATTACTCCAGTCTTCAGTGTCACATGATCCTTCAGAAATCATTCTAATATGCTGATCTGCTGCTCAATAAACATTTATGATTATTTTCAATGTTGAAAACAGTTGTGTACTTTTTTTTCAGGATTCCTTGATGAATAGAAAGTTCAAAAGAACAGCATTTATCTGAAATACAAAGCTTCTGTAGCATTATACACTACCGTTCAAAAGTTTGGGGTCAGTAAGAATTTTTATTTTTATTTTTTTTAAAGAAATTAAAGAAATGAATACTTTTATTCAGCAAGGATGCATTAAATCAATCAAAAGTGGCAGTAAAGACATTTATAATGTTACAAAAGATTAGATTTCAGATAAACACTGTTCTTTTGAACTTTCTATTCATCAAATAATCCTGAAAAAAAATATTGTACACAAATATTTTGTACAATTGTACACATTAAATGTTTATTGAGCAGCAGATCAGCATATTAGAATGATTTCTGAAGGATCATGTGACACTGAAGACTGGAGTAATGATGCTGAAAATTCAGCTTTGCATCACAGGAATAAATTACTTTGTGAAATATATTCAAATAGAAAACAGTTATTTTAAATTGTAATAATATTTCACAATATTACTGTTTTTTACTGTATTTTTAATTAAATAAATGTAGCCTTGGTGAGCAGACGAAACTTCTTTTAAAAACATTAAAAATCTTAGTGGTTCCAAACTTTTGGACTGTACTGTATGTATATTTGTATGTGGATTATATGTTATGTATTATCATTATTATTATTGTTATTATTATTTACAATAATACAATTTGTTTGTGGATAATTAATTGTCTTAATTATGATATAATGTCACAATGCAATATATATTGCATTTTTAAAAACGTATAATATAATATAATATAATATAATATAATATAATATAATATAATATAATATAATATAATATAATATAATATTACCATTATGCATAAATAACATTTATATGTAGATTATATTAAATTATATTATTGTTATTATAATAATAATAATATTATTATTGTTGTTGTTGTTGTTGTTGTTGTTGTTGTTGTTGTTGTTGTTTTTTTTTAGTTTGTTGAAAATTATTTGGCTTAATTAATGATGAAAATAATGTCACAGTGCAAAAAAACATAAAACAAACAAACATATAAATATATATATTTTTTTTTTTTTTTGCATTGACAGTTGACAGTTTGTAGAGAAATAATTGGCTTAATTGTGATGAAAATAAAATCACAATGCACACACACACACACACACACACACACACACACACACACACACACAATGGTCCTAAAAATACACTTTATTATATATATATTGCAAAATATACTGTAATATAATATGTGGTTTATTATATTATATTATATTATATTATATTTATTATATTATATTATATTATATTATATTATATTATATTATATTATATTATATTATATTATATTATATTATATTATATTATATTATATTATATTATTCGAACCAGACCATGATCTTTACAGGTTTTGTGAGAGTCGCTCGTTTAGGTATCACATTGATGAATGCTTTCAAATGAAAAAAAAAAACAAAACAAGATGTTTTCAAAGCCGTATATCATTCAAAGTCTCTTTTTCACTTTCTTTTTCTTTCCACTGGTCCTGGATTCAAGATATTTTGGGATTGAAATAAAGACAATGGCACTGTGTTACTCTGAAGGACTGCAATTATCCTTTGTTGCCATGGCACTGGTTAGACACAGGCATGGAAATTATGAGAATGGTAAAGGACACACGCCAGCCTGACACTCCTGCTGTGTTGGCCGTTTATTTATTTCAGATCGTAGAAAAATCTAAATTGGCCTTTTTTTACCCAAAGAATGGTGGCAAAAGATAAGCACAATCATCACAACCTGTTGCGTATAACCTTTCCCTGCGCTCTCTCTTCTGTCCTGATGTCACGGGAGCGCCACTGGATGCAGCCGATTTGACACGAAATGTGACAAGCCACTAAAAATCACTGTCAGTCAAACCGCAGGATACAGTTGCAGATGTTACAGTAGCAATGAGTGAAAGATTTCGTCAGCCAGTATCTTACATCTACATTAGAGACTGATGAAATCACGATCAAAGCTTTACGATTTTTTTTTTTCCATGTCTGTCGTGTCAGAGCTGACAAAATGAATGAATGTAACTGTTGATAAGAGTAGCTTGTTATATCTGCACTAATCTATAATCATTTCTACACAGAAACAGCAGCTTCATGCTGGTTAGAAATGCAGTCCGATGACCATTATGTTTTGTTGTTGCTTTTTGGTTACTATTGTTTTTATTTATTTATGTTTTCCTAATCTGTGTGAACACTTCATATTGTCAGACAGTTGTCTCTTTATAGGATATTTTTAATCTAATTTAGCTAAAAAATATTATTTATTACTAGCATTTATTATTGGCTTTTTATATTTTAAGTTTGCATTTTAATTTTAGTTTGTTTTAGAAATGTTGTTATGTCCTTTTGTCATTTTTTATTAGATTTTTAAATATATTTCTATCTAGTTTTATTTTTATTTCAGTTGTTTTAGTCATTTTAGTACTTCAACTTAAGCTTATTTTATTTCAGTTAGTTGTTAATGCAACTTTTCTAATTTATGTTATTTTAGTGTTATTTTTATTACCCTACTATTATAGCATTTATTAATATTTTGAATTAGCTTTTTATATTTTCAGTTTTCATTTTAATTTTCGTTTCAGCTTTAGTAATTTAATGCACTTCTGTCATTTTTATTAGTTTTTGAACATTTCTATTTAGCTTTAATTTATTTTTATTTCAATTTTAGTTATTTTTGTACTTTAAATTGTTTTATTTAAGGTAGTCACCAAGGCTACATTTCTAATGTTCACTATTTAAAAGTTTGTTTTACAGATAATACTCATGCTTTTAATATTCATAATATTCATACATTTTATTTCAGCTTTATTTCACTTATCAAATACTATTTTATTATTTTTATTAGTCGTTATTTTTGTTTTGTTTTTGCACACAAAAAAGTATTCTCGTCTCTTCATAACATTAAGGTTGAACCACTGCAGTCACATGACTTTCTGGACCTTGAAAGTGGTGATTATATTGCTGTCTGTGGACGAGTCATATACCTCTCAGATTTCATTAAAAATATCTTAATTTGTGTTCTGAAGATAAACGAAGGTCTTACGGGTGTGACACATGAGGGTGAGAATTTTCATTTTTGGGTGAACTAACCCTTTAAGCGTGTAATATTGCTCGTGTGACCTTTCAACACGCATCAATCCTCCCTCTATCTCTCTCTCTTCTTCTTTCCTCTGGGTTCAGGAGTGATCCGGACAGCCGTGGCAGATCTCGATCGGGAGACGCAAGACCGTTATGAGCTGGTTGTCAAGGCAACGGATATGGCAGGCCAAATGGGTGGTCTCTCTGGTTCGACCACGGTGACCATAGTGATCACGGATGTTAATGACAACCCTCCACGATTCCCTCAAAGTGAGTGTGCATTATGTCGCACGTCAGTCAAAAGCATGCCGTCAGCCGTGTCCTTTGGGTTGAGTTTGTCTCTCAGAACAGCCGTCTATCAGATTTGATGATGGCTGTGAGGAAAATGGCCTTGGAAATTTAAAATTGTGATTTCCAGGCCTTCAAAAAAAGATATAAAGGTTGATAAAATGAGTAACACTTTACAAAGTCTTATTTGTTAACATCAGTTAATGTATTAGCAAACATAAACTAACAATGAACAATATATGTTTAAAACATTTATTAATCTTTTGTTAACTAATGCATAAACTAGCTTTTGATTTTAAAAATGCATCATGGAATGTTTTGACAAAGATTTTTTTTTTTCATCTTAAGCATTTAATCTTAAAACATTTTATTTATTTATTTAATCCATCAGACTTAGCATGAGTGTCAGTTTATCCATAAATCTGTTGCACACATTGTGTGGAAGAAAAGTAGAGTTCTGATACGGCAACCTTGATTAAATTCTTGTAATTATTCATAGTCTAAATGATTTGTTTAAGTGTTTTGGATAGCTCAAAAGATTGTAAATTCCAGATGGTCAAATATGTATATTTTGCATTGACATTCTGTAGTGCTGAGACAGCACATCATCTCTGCTCGCTTTGGCTCACTTCAGGACGACTGATGCAGTGGAATCATTTGAACAGCTTCAACTATAAACTAATAAAGCACAGATTGCGTCCCTGCGAAGAGAGAATGCAGCATGTGCGCCAGACACAGATTCAAAATCTAAACAATTGAAACAAACGAAAAGACTTTAATACTGCAGAAGTGATGCAGGGTGTGAGATGGATGTTGCTGCACAGCTAACAGGCATCATTCTCAGAACTTTGGCAAACATTCTGGCAAGGTTGTTTTAAAGTTATGAACAAACCTTCTTCCAGTAACGTTAGTACACTCTAAAAAATGTTGGGTTAAAAACAACCAAATTTGGGTTGAAAATGGATAAACCCAGAGATTGGGTTGTTTTAACCCAGCGGTTGGGTTAAATGTTTGCTCAACCTGCAGGGTAGTTTTATTTAACTCAACTATTGTTTAAAAATGACTATATGGCTGGATTAAAATGAACCCAAAATAGGTTGGAAAGACACATAATTACTAGAGGCAACAATAATAATCAAAAGGTGAACATTTAAGCATTTTAATGTATGTTTATTGTTTAATTATTATTCATTAAACATATTAATAAATGTTAATTTCCAGCATACTTTGGGTTCATTTTAAGCAACAATACAGTAATTGTTTAACAATAGTTGAGTTAAATAAAACTATCCAGCAGGTTGGGCAAACATTTTCAATTGTCCATTTTCAACCCAACTTGGGTTGTTTTTAACCCCGCATTTTTTAGAGTCTAAAATGTTTGTTCAAAGTTATCTGGGCTGGGTTTCTCGATAACGTTGTCTCCTAGCGCGTTACAAAGACTTAACTGAAGATGTACCATTTCTAGGCGTGTTCCCCCGAACTATACCTTAGGGGGTTGCTTAAGGTATATCTTCTTAAGTGCGACGTTACCAGGTGCTGTCCATGGCGCTGGTGCTGAATTGGTTGATATCGATGGCTCGAGAATTGATAATTCACTCTATGTAGGGGCTGCTTCACTGCATTATGTGAGAAATCAGTGTTCTTCATAAAAAGAAGCACTTCAGAAGTAGAAATTGCATTTATCAGGACTCATGGGAGGTTATAAAAGTAATCCAAATTGCAAACTAAACCTATATTGTAATTTATCTATATTCTGGGGGCGCAGAGCCCCCATCAGTGTGAGTTTAAGGCGACCGTTATTTAAAACAAAGTTTTAATTCCTTGGAGACGCGTCATGCAGCTGACAGACATGTAGGCATCGCGTTTATATCGTTGTTTTTTTTTCTTTTTTTAAATATTCACAAACTTGTTAACTATATCATGAATTTTATGATATATTCTGATAGTAAAATATGTGGAAGTGAATGTGTTTTGTTGTGCGATGAGATTGCACGGCAGTTAGAGCTGTCGGATATACGAAATCTTCTCCGAAATACATAAAAGTATGTGGCCGGTGAACTGGGAGAAGAATAGAGTAAACTTTATTGTTTCATAAACAATGTGTATCTGATATGAATAAAACACTTCGTCAAATTATAATTGAAAGGGTTATTGTTGCAGCTTCCGTAGACATCAGTGTAATTTGAATTTAACAAACTATAAATGTCTTTTTTTATGCAGTAGCCTACTTAATTCAAATGTGTATTTAAATGTCTGAAACCGAAAATAAAGCGTGATGGGGTTAAAAACAGCGAATAGTTGTGATAACGTTACATCCAACGTCAGTCTCTGGATCAGCGCTAAAGCACATTTGAATTTAGCAGTGAATTTTTTGCATTTTATTCTTTGCCATAATCCTAATCGAACACTGGGTGTATTACAGCTTCAGAATTATATTCGTATTGACTGTCAACAGTGATAAGGTTTAGCTAGTGCTCCAGACCAACCTTACGAAAGTATGACTTACAGAAGGTATACTTAACTAAGAACGTTTCGGGAAACATGTATTAACGTTAAGGTACAGCTTAAGGTATAATTTATGAACGACGTAGAGTTAAGAAGGTTTCGGGAAACCCAGCCCTGGTCTTTAATAACATTTCAAAAATTTGTATTTTTATTTTTTAAACATTAACATTTTTTCCTGAAAGGTTTTATTTGGACGTTTGTGTACGTCGTTTTTTACTACTTGTTTCAAAACTTTAAACATTTAAAAAGTAACGTTCCTATAATGTTTGTAAAATGATAATATGCAATGTTTGCTTAATGTTAATGTTAGTGTTCTGCAACTTTTGCACAAACGAAAAAAACATTTTCAAAACATTTAAATTTAACATTTAAATGTAATGCTAATATTCTTTATTGATAAGTCTGATGTATATGTAAGGGATTATTCAGGGCTACCTATGCATGAAACAATTTTAATGCACAACATGGAGGCGAAGAACCACCCTTCGCAAATTCGGAGTGCATTCAAATAATTTAATGCACAGCTAGCCAGGGATTGTCCTGCATATACCATGAACATTTGACAGCATTGACAATTTAAAGCTGTTATTGACATTTGCAGCGCAATTTTTGACCAGAAGTATAAAAATGCTGGTTATTTTCGTCAGTTACGGCTCGTTAGATGTAGCATTCTGCCCGATTTGAATCAGACACAGGAATAAAGTAGTGCATAAGATTACATTTATTTGAATTATCTATCGAGAGAAAGATAGATGAGAGATGCATTTGTGAATCACCTGCATCTGTTCAGCATCTCTCTCTCTTAAAAACGAAGCTGTGAGTTTAATTACTTCAAAACCAGCGATGTTAATGCCTTGTTGCTTATTTTATTAATAAAAGTGGTGGGGTAGCGTTGATAACATGTTTCTGTGCTCCAAAATGTCTCTAAATGTGTGTAGCGCGATCTCCAATCTCTGTGTGCGAGTGACGTGTGTGTGTGTGTGTGTGTGTGTGTGTGTGTGTGTGTGTGTGCTTCAATGAAAACAGCGTATTCATAAACTCTAGAATGGTGATTAAACTTACTTGGAACTACCTGTGCATTAAACAGTTGTATTGCACATCTTCCAGCCAATCAGATTTGAGTATTCAGACAGACTATGGTATAAGTGGCTTTAAAGGAGTTGTTCACCCTAGAATGAAAGTTCTGTCATCATTTGCTCTCCCTCATGCTCTATGACTTTCTTTCTTCAGGCAACAGAGATGCTGGCCATGTTTTTTCCGTGCAATTACAATGAATAACACTGGGAGCTTTAAAGCTTTGAAACAAGAGCACTATAAAAGTATCATAAATACATATACATAAAAGTTGTCCATATGACTGACCCGTTATTGATTGATAATCTTCCTCTCTAATGAACTGATTCATTGAGTCAGTGAGATGAAAAGTAGAATTGGATCAGTCTGAATCATCATGAACAAATCATTTAGGCTAGTTATGTGAACTGGATCTATTGATTCAAAAGAAAAGATATGACTCAAATTAATGATTTGTTCACAATCAGACATGAACGTGTGAAGACTAGCTACGGCAATGAAAAACACACAAAGCAAGACTTGAAATATAGTGTACTATTGTGCTTTTTTGTCGGTTTGTAGCTGACAGTCCCACTTCCTAAATTGAAAAGAGTCACCAAGAGCATCTTTGTGTCGATAAATGAACGACAACAGAAGTTTTGAAGTTATTATTCCTTCAAATGACCAACTCTGATTGAAAACGAATGGCTTCTTTGTTGCTGCAAATGGCTGTCAGTGTGAACGCCACTAAAGCTCTGCTGTCATTTCTGAAGGTCTATCAAACGTCCCGTCAGTCAGAGCTTGTCAGTCGTATGTGTTCGGTCATAACCATTCAAGCCCAAGTTGAAATCTTGCACCCTTGGAGCCTGAAATGATTCCACTGGCTGAAAGAACTTTTTTTTGGCAGGGATTTTCTATTGATTAGAAATATAGCTTGTTGATTTTAGGTAGATCTTATCTGTGTGCTGTACTATCTAGGCTGTTATATTTTAAAATATATTTAAAACTGAATATACACTACCATTCAAAAGTTTTTTTTTTTTTTTTTTTTTTTTATGTTTTCGAAATAAGTCTCTTCTGCTCACAAAGGCTGCATTTCTTTGATAAAATATACAGTAAAACAATAATATTGTGAAATATTATTATAATTGAAAACAGCTGTTTTCTATGTGAATATATTGTAAAATGTAATTTATTCCTGTGAGCAAAGCTGAATTTTCAGCATCATTACTCCAGTCTTCAGCGTCACATTATCAGAAATCATTCTAATATACTGATTTCATGCATTTCTTATTATCATCAATGTTGAAAAACATTTTTTGCATACTATTATTATTATATTTATTATTGTTTTCAGAATTCTTTGATGAATAGAAATCTTTTCCAACATCATAAATGTCTGTAGTGTCACTTTTGATCAGTTTAATGCATCATTGCTGAATAAAAGTATTCATTTCATTACAAAAATTGCTTGCTTTTTAGTTAGGCTAAATCTAATGCAGAATTTCGTGCTCCCAGTGTTGCATCATCACAATGCCTGACTTTCTTGAATTATAAAAAATAATGAATGATGTTATATGAGTAGTGTTACATTCTCAAAGGATATATATGTGTTCATTATTATTTTCAGGCATAACAATTGACAGATACTATGTTCTAGTCGATGTTTTATACTGTATGTTGTGTGGCTCTGAATAGAGCAGACTGTAATATACATCAGAGGCTCAGACAAATAAAAAGCACTTTGACTCATTGCTCACATCAGAGCCGACCATTTGGGCAACGCTTTAATACATTTCATGTCTGGAAGCGAGACTGTACGTGTGTGTGTGTTTGCAGCCACAGCGTATAAAGAGCGATGAAACACATTCGGGTATTATTTCCCCTTTTCTGCTGTTCTTCCGCTCTCCCTTTCCATTTCCTCCAGAGGAAAAGCAGCATTAGCTTTATTACAGCAAAGAGACTCGCTGTAATGCTGTCTCACATGCCCTGATGTCTGTTTTTCTCCATATCTCGATGACTCTCGCCTCTTTTTTCCCCTCTCATTCTCCACAAAAGCCTCATTTATGCCAGTTTTGCTGTAGCGTCTAATTCATTAAGCTGCTTTTTGTATTGTGGGAAAAACTGCAATCTTTATACGCTGCTATGACACATACTGCACTCAAACATATTACTGTACATTATGTAAAGCCAGGATGCTTATTATAGTGAGGTTTGACATTGTGTTGTGTTCTTGGAAACAGTTTCAGAGTAAATACAGTCGGATTCAGGATGTGAACAGAACATTCATTTACTCCATAGAGAAAACGATTCCTAACGATCGCATATGCATCTTTGTAGACGGATGTAGCGGATGATAAAAGATTTATATTTCAAATAAATGCTGTTCTTTTGAAGTTTCTATTGATTAACGTATCCTGAAACAAAAATATCGCAGTTTCCACTAAAAATATGAAGCAGCACAACTGTTTTCAACATTGATAATAATGTTTCTTCAGCATCAAATCATCATATTAGAATGATTTCTGAAGGATCATGTGACACTGAAGACTGGAGTAATGATGCTGAAAATTCAGCTTTGATCACAGGAATAAATTACACTTTACTATATATTACAATAGAAAACAGTTATTTTGAATTATAATAATATTTCACAATATTACAACATTTTTGATCAAATAAATGCAGCCTTGATGAGCAGAAGAGTTATTTTATTGGTGCATATAAAATGCATATAAAATTATTAAATAGACATTTTTTTCTTCTGTTTATTTAGTGAAAAATGGCCCAAAAAACATGAACTATATTTTTACTGTGGCTGAAGAAATTAATTCAGATCAAATACATACATATTTAGAAATTGAATTATGTCGAAATATATTAAGTATAGCTGTCAGGTAATTAAAAAATTTTAACCTAATTATTTTCATCATGAGGTGATTAATTATTCGCAAAAAAAAAATAAAAATAAAAATAAATAATAATTAAAATTAATCAAATTTGGCTGAGAAATTACCCCCAAAAGATCATTTAAAGTCATTATTGTGTTAAATAAGAAAAACTTCAAATAGACATTACAAAAAAGTAGCTTTAAAACATATATTTTATCAGGGTGAAATATACCTTTAATGTTTTTTTTTAGTTTTTATTAATATGCAAATATGACTTTTTTTTTAATTAAATGATACTCTAAGTAAGAAACTAAGATTGCCAGTAGGTGGCATTAAAGGTAATTGAGTAATTCATTTGATTCCTTCAAACAGCTGATTGATTCAGAAATGAAGTAAATGGCTCTCTGTATGAATGGGTCATTGAATCATTGTTTCATATTGGACTCATACAGAAACGAAACACCGCTGTGTTTTTCTTGGTGATGCACAATGAACATAATTATGCATAATTAAATGATGCATAATTAAATGATGCATAATTAAATGAACACATTAAATCAACAGCCCTAATATTAAGTATTTTTATTATTATATTTTATTATATAAATATCATCAAACGTTTTTTTTTTTTTTTTTCCCTCCCCTTTTCTGTAATTCCCAGCCCTGATATGCATACATTCTCCCAATGAATGGAACAGATATGCAAATTATGCCCTCTCTTTCCCTCACAGAGATGTATCAGTTTTCGGTCTCTGAGGGTGCAGCCGTTGGGACGCCGATTGGCCGGGTGATCGCGACAGATGCAGACATGGGCGAGAATACGGATATGAGTTACCTGATCAAAGACGAGGAGGGGGGAGAGCTGTTCAGAGTCTCGACTGACGGAGACACACAAGAGGCTGTCATCACCATCAAAAAGGTAGATGGAAGACCTCTCAGTCCTGCCATTTCACACTCTGAAGGTCGTCCTGCCCTTCACATGTGCCCATATTGTGTGTGTGTGTGTGTGGCTTCTGCTGCTGTTCAGTGCAACTAGTGTTTTATAACATCAAGCGCTGACTCAACTCAGCACCAGAATTGTTTACTGTAATTGAAATATTACTAACGATATCAAAGTTATTCTTAAGTTTTAATTTATAAAAATCAAAATTTACAGCAGAGCATGAGCTAAAGGTAGACATTTGTACAAAACTAAAAGGTTTTTTACTTGCTAAAAAAGTCTAAACTATCAATCTGACAACAGAAAGACTTGCTGCAGAACAACAGGTTCTTCATCCTTTCTAGAGGAGTTTCTAATTGTCTCTTTCTTTTCAGCCTCTAGACTTTGAGAACAAACACACACATAATGTGGTCATAGAGGCTGTTAACAAACACGTGGACCCTCGTTTCGTGGATCTCGGGTCTTTCCGGGACCAAACCATCATGAGGGTGAGTGTGTCGGATGTGGACGAGCCTCCCATCTTCATCCCTCTGACTGGCACCACCATGGAAGTTCAGGAAGATGCTCGGTTGGGTGCGCTGGTTGGAATTGTGACTGCAAAAGATCCGGATATGGATAACGTCCCCGTCAGGTACAGTGTGGCCCGTAAATAAACCCTACATCTGAATTTACACAGGTTTCATTTGGAAATATGTCACGTTAAGGAATTAAAATGGGTTGCGAATGCTTTATGTTGACTTTAACACTGTGATTGTGATGGGGATGTTGTTTATTAGCGTATAAATCACGTTAAGAAACACTGCAGAACTTTAAGCCTGAAATATTTAGTAGTAATTTGCCCAGACATTTTTAGAAAAAATTGTTGCATGGGCAAAACTTTGTTGCACAACTCCGCAGCTATAGATCTTACAGGGGTTTTGAATTTAAATACATCATTAAGCTTGGCAGCCACAATGCTTTATCAGCTATTTTATCACAATGCACAACTTCAGTGACTGTGAGCCTCAATGAGATAAAGTGAAATGGCAAAACAGTTTGTTTATGTGTGTTTGTGTGTGTGTGTGTGTGTGTTTACACCCTGGCTACAGTCCACTTCTTCTTAGTTTAGACAAGGATCAATTTCCTTCATTGAGGAGCCTATTACTAGAGATATACCGAGTCATGGAAGCGTAACAAAGTGTGGCTCTTGGAATGTGCTGGCCGGAGGCTTTTCCCATTATGCTATGGGCACCTTGGCACGCACAGTTATCAACCTGCCATCCTTCTTTACAAACACACATGCACGGTCCAGAAAAGCTTCTTTACCTTGAGGCCTTGGAAAGCATGTCAAATGTCTGCTCAATTGCAAAAACTTTCAGTTGGCTGTTGTGTAGTCTTGTGTTTCCAGACCTATGACTCGAGGCATAAAGTCTGGTCCACACTGCAAATTATTCTGGCTGAGAACCACACACTTATGCAGGAAAAGACAGTGTGACTGGCGTGTGATTGGCCAAAGTTTGTTTGTTTTTAAATGCCTTTAAGGGGCAGGTTTAACTGGAATCTTGAATGAAAAAAACAAAAACAAACCCAACAACAACTACTTTTTAGAAATTGAGTATAGAAAAATTGTGAAAAATAGGGATACATAATACGTTTAGCAAATCGAGGGAACGAAATAGTAAATCGTCGCATGATTTAGCAAATCGAGGGAACGAAATAGTAAATCGTCGCATGATTTAGCAAATCGAGGGAACGAAATAGTAAATCGTCGCATGATTTAGCAAATCGAGGGAACGAAATAGTAAATCGTCGCATGATTTATCAAATCGAGGGAATTAAATAGTAAATTGTACGCACGATTTAGCAAATCGAGGGAACGAAATAGTAAATCGTGAGCACGATTTATCAAATCGAGGGAACGAAATAGTAAATCGTGAGCATGATTTATCAAATCGAGGGAATTAAATAGTAAATTGTACGCACGATTTAGCAAATCGAGGGAACGAAATAGTAAATCGTGAGCATGATTTATCAAATCGAGGGAATTAAATAGTAAATTGTACGCACGATTTAGCAAATCGAGGGAACGAAATAGTAAATCGTCGCATGATTTATCAAATCGAGGGAATTAAATAGTAAATTGTACGCACGATTTATCAAATCGAGGGAACGAAATAGTAAATCGTGAGCACGATTTATCAAATCGAGGGAACGAAATAGTAAATCGTGAGCATGATTTATCAAATCGAGGGAATTAAATAGTAAATTGTACGCACGATTTATCAAATCGAGGGAACGAAATAGTAAATCGTGAGCATGATTTATCAAATCGAGGGAATTAAATAGTAAATTGTACGCACGATTTAGCAAATCGAGGGAACGAAATAGTAAATCGTGAGCACGATTTATCAAATCGAGGGAACAAAATAGTGAATCGTGAGCACGATTTATCAAATCGAGGGAACGAAATAGTAAATCGTGAGCACGATTTATCAAATCGAGGGAACAAAATAGTAAATCGTGAGCACGATTTAGCAAATCGAGGGAACGAAATAGTAAATCGTGAGCACGATTTATCAAATCGAGGGAACGAAATAGTAAATCGTGAGCATGATTTATCAAATCGAGGGAATTAAATAGTAAATTGTACGCACGATTTAGCAAATCGAGGGAACGAAATAGTAAATCGTGAGCACGATTTATCAAATCGAGGGAACAAAATAGTGAATCGTGAGCACGATTTATCAAATCGAGGGAACGAAATAGTAAATCGTGAGCACGATTTATCAAATCCAGGGAACAAAATAGTGAATCGTGAGCACGATTTAGCAAATCGAGGGAACGAAATAGTAAATCGTGAGCACGATTTATCAAATCGAGGGAACGAAATAGTGAATCGTGAGCACGATTTAGCAAATCGAGGGAACGAAATAGTAAATCATGAGCACGATTTAGCAAATCAAGGGAACGAAATAGTAAATCGTGAGCACGATTTATCAAATCGAGGGAACTAAATAGTAAATTGTACGCACGATTTATCAAATCGAGGGAACGAAATAGTAAATCGTGAGCACGATTTATCAAATCGAGGGAACGAAATAGTAAATCGTGAGCACGATTTATCAAATCGAGGGAACGAAATAGTAAATCGTGAGCACGATTTATCAAATCGAGGGAACGAAATAGTAAATCGTGAGCACGATTTATCAAATCGAGGGAACGAAATAGTAAATCGTACGCACGATTTATCAAATCGAGGGAACGAAATAGTAAATCGTACGCACGATTTATCAAATCGAGGGAACGAAATAGTGAATCGTGAGCACGATTTATCAAATCGAGGGAACGAAATAGTGAATCGTGAGCACGATTTATCAAATCGAGGGAACGAAATAGTAAATCGTGAGCACGATTTATCAAATCGAGGGAACGAAATAGTAAATCGTGAGCACGATTTATCAAATCGAGGGAACGAAATAGTAAATCGTGAGCACGATTTAGCAAATCGATGGAACGAAATAGTAAATCGTGAGCACGATTTAGCAAATCGAGGGAACAAAATAGTAAATCGTGAGCACAATTTAGCAAATCAAGGCAATTAAATAGTAAATCGTGAGCACAATTTAGCAAATCAAGGCAATTAAATAGTAAATCGTGAGCACAATTTAGCAAATCAAGGCAATTAAATAGTAAATCATGAGCACGATTTAGCAAATCGAGGGAACGAAATAGTAAATCATGTGCACGATTTATCAAATTGGTTTAGCAAATCGAGAGAACGAAATAGTAAATCGTGTGCACGGTTTGTTTGTTTTTTTACATTACAATTACATTAGAAATTACAATGTCTACATTTTTAAGTTTACACTTTTTAAAATGTTATTTTATATTAGCTTTATTTCAATTAACAAAAGCTGTTTTGAATAGTTTATGTTAAGAATAACAACATTGTTTTAAATGTACAGGTCATACAATTTAATAATCTACAGGTCAATCATTTTCATGGTGGATCCTCTGAAATAGATGTCTGATCCAATTGCTTGATCCGTCTTTTCCAGCACAAATTCTGGATCTTACATAAAACCATTCAATCAAATTAACGTTCATTTCTATTTTTGTATATCCATCAGATGGTCAGTGAATGCACTGCAGGTGGTCAGTAGGCATGCCATCTGAATTCCTATTATCAAAGATGCGCGCCCTGCATTTTGGTCATGCAATTGGACATCCTGATAGAGCTCTTTATTCTCCAGAGCCATCAGCCCACAGAAATATGATTTACTCATTGCTGCAGCTCAAAGGTGATGCACAAGGGAAGTAAAAGGCTTTGGCTGGCCGTATAGTCTCTCTGGCACACATACACATAGCCTTTGCAAATTACCTCCATTAAAAATGCATGAGGCTGCGCTCAAAGTGCTCCAGGTGTTATAAAGCAGAGCGCAGTGGCAAGCAACTCGGCTGGTTGGCTGGCACACATCTGTGTATGGCATGGAGCCCATGCCCATCGGTACCACTTTAATCATCTCCATTGGACTTGGCTACCAAACAGGGGCTTTGCCCAGAGCCCCATCACTCTCCCTTGTGCCCGAACCACCCAGTACCAGCGGGATGCGGGGTGAGCCGAGCCCTCAGAGAGCACTATACCTGCTGGAAAAACACACTCCTGCTATTTGGACAGGAAATATTTGTTTGTTTTCCTTCGACTGTGGCTTTTTATGAGCTCCAAGAGAGACATTGGTATTTCACTGCAAAAAAAAAAAAAAGATTTTCTTACTTAGTATTTTCGTCTTGTTTCCTAGTAAAAATATCTAAGCATTCTTAAATCAAGATACTAGTGAGTTTATGCTTAAAACAAGAAAAATAGGTGTTTTCCTTTTGAAATAAGTTGATTTTTCTTACACCATTGCAGATGTTTTCTTGTCATTTTCCTATTTTAGTAAATGTATCTTGATTTAAGTATTTTTTTAGATATGTGTAATAGAAAACTATTACTAAAAATGAAGTATTGCAGTGTGGTACATTTATTGTGGTACATTTATATCCCTATTTTGGCTTCCTCCTTATTTTTGTCTTGTTTTACAGTACAAATATCTAAACATTCTTAAATCAAGATACATTTACTGTACTTGAGATGCAAAAGTACTTAAGATATTAAGTCTTGTTTTCTCAAAAATGTATCCAATTAAGTGACTTTATGCTTAAAGCAAGAAAAAAAATACCTGCTTATTGGGGTCAGAAAAATAAAATAATTCAACTTAATTTAAAAGGAAAACAAGATAATTTTTCAGACCCCACTGGCAGATTTTTTTTCTTGTTTGACACCGCATACTAACCAGATGTGACGCAAAGCCGCAACACGTGATAAAAGGTATATTTTCCATGTTGATCAGAGTTTTGTTTGTGAATGAATATTTATGAATTTAAATTTATATGTAATATTTATGAATTCATCAATTTTGTTGCGAGTGCAGTGCGTTTGCAGAGAGACTCCACCCACACGCTCTTCTGATTGGCTGTGATTTTGGATTGATTTGGATGCGAGTGCAGTGCGCTCGCAGAGAGACTCCGCCCACATGCTCTTCTGATTGGCTGTGATTTTGGATTGATTTGGATGCAAGTGCAGTGCGCTCGCAGAGAGACTCCGCCCACACGCTCTTCTGATTGGCTATGATTTTGGATTGATTTGGATGCGAGTGCAGTGCGCTCGCAGAGAGACTCCGCCCACACGCTCTTCTGATTGGCTGTGATTTTGGATTGATTTGGATGCGAGTGCAGTGCGCTCGCAGAGAGACTCCGCCCACAAGCTCTTCTGATTGGCTGTGATTTTGGATTGATTTGGATGCGAGTGCAGTGCGCTCGCAGAGAGACTCCGCCCACACGCTCTTCTGATTGGCTGTGATTTTGGATTGATTTGGATGCAAGTGCAGTGCGCTCGCAGAGAGACTCCGCCCACAAGCTCTTCTGATTGGCTATGATTTTGGATTGATTTGGATGCGAGTGCAGTGCGCTCGCAGAGAGACTCCGCCCACACGCTCTTCTGATTGGCTGTGATTTTGGATTGATTTGGATGCAAGTGCAGTGCGCTCGCAGAGAGACTCCGTCCACAAGCTCTTCTGATTGGCTGTGATTTTGGATTGATTTGGATGCGAGTGCAGTGCGCTCGCAGAGAGACTCCGCCCACACGCTCTTCTGATTGGCTGTGATTTTGGATTGATTTGGATGCAAGTGCAGTGCGCTCACAGAGAGACTCCGCCCACACGCTCTTCTGTTTGGCTGTGATTTTGGATTGATTTGGATGCAAGTGCAGTGCGCTCGCAGAGAGACTCCGCCCACATGCTCTTCTGATTGGCTGTGATTTTGGATTGATTTGGATGCGAGTGCATCGCGCTCGCAGAGAGACTCCGCCCACACGCTCTTCTGATTGGCTGTGATTTTGGATTGATTTGGATACGAGTGCAGTGCGCTCGCAGAGAGACTCCGCCCACACGCTCTTCTGATTGGCTATGATTTTGGATTGATTTGGATGCGAGTGCAGTGCGCTCGCAGAGAGACTCCGCCCACACGCTCTTCTGATTGGCTGTGATTTTGGATTGATTTGGATGCCAGTGCAGTGCGCTCACAGAGAGACTCCGCCCACACGCTCTTCTGATTGGCTGTGATTTTGGATTGATTTGGATGCGAGTGCAGTGCGCTCGCAGAGAGACTCCGCCCACATGCTCTTCTGATTGGCTGTGATTTTGGATTGATTTGGATGCAAGTGCAGTGCGCTCGCAGAGAGACTCCGCCCACACGCTCTTCTGATTGGCTGTGATTTTGGATTGATTTGGATGCGAGTGCAGTGCGCTCGCAGAGAGACTCCGCCCACACGCTCTTCTGATTGGCTGTGATTTTGGATTGATTTGGATGCAAGTGCAGTGCGCTCACAGAGAGACTCCGCCCACACGCTCTTCTGATTGGCTGTGATTTTGGATTGATTTGGATGCAAGTGCAGTGCGCTCGCAGAGAGACTCCGCCCACACGCTCTTCTGATTGGCTGTGATTTTGGATTGATTTGGATGCAAGTGCAGTGCGCTCACAGAGAGACTCCGCCCACATGCTCTTCTGATTGGCTGTGATTTTGGATTGATTTGGATGCAAGTGCAGTGCGCTCGCAGAGAGACTCTGCCCCCACACTCTTCTGATTGGCTGTGATTTGTGATTGATTTTGTTGCGTCTCTTAGTGGCATCTCATCTGGTGTGGACAGACAAATTGCTTGTCACTGGAATCTTATCACATCGCATCTGGTTAGGACACTGTGTTAAGAGTAAGGTCGCTTAAATTTTATAAATTTTTTTCAGAAAACAAGACAATATCTTAAGTCAAATCTCGATTTAAGGATGCTTAGATATTTGTACTGGAAAACAAGACAAAAATACTGAAGAAGAAATTCAAATTTCAAAATTTTTGGGTGACACCGATTTTGAGGACAAGGTGTGCTATTAGTTTTCAAACAGACATATTATTTCCATGCTGGCAGGAATGTCAGACTAAATAATGTTTCAGTAAGCATTTGTTTTTGCTTATTTGTATGCAGCCGTACATTAATGTATGCATAAGTTGAACAACTCAAGGACTTTTTTAAAATCAACCAGCACTGGAATGGTGCTTCCATGACAATTAAAAGTCAATAAGAATAATGTAGTTGAAAAATCGTTTCCACGGACTAAATTCAGACTCTTCTCCACCTCGACTTTAATAGGTTCTTTTCTGCCATCTCCCTTTGGGCACTTTAACTTTTTCCAAAGAGCCGCCTTAACCTATTGGCACAGAGTAATAAGCACAAGGTAAAATAAGAAGTGAATTAATTTGTATAAATTTGTATTCCATATAAAGTCTAAAACAGCAGAAGCTGACATTAAACCCTCAAGGGTCTTAAAAATGAAGTGAGTACAGAGAAAAATTACAAAAACCTCATTGAGTTCTGTCGCCTTATCGTTCTGTCATTGGTGTTTGTATTCTGGATGGAATGAAAATATGGGATGGTTTATCAAAGCACTGTAGGAAATATTAATCATTTGTTCAGAGGGGGCAATTGAAGTACTGACTCTAGTTTGTCCTCACAATTCTGTAGCAAATTAGCTCAAAATAAATATGAATAATTAATCATAACTAGTTATAATTAATTATTAATATTTTAATCAGTTAATACAATTAACTTAATGTAATAAAATTAATATTACAATCAATTAACCTGTTGTTCAATGAACACACAGTGTTAATTGTTTATTAATTCTAAGAAATGTTCATTTCCAGGTTATGGGAAATAACAATCTTATTCTACTAAAAGCCTGTAGTCAGGACCGACATGAATAGGGACTCCCGTATATGAGCGCAAAACACAGACAACCTTACGTGTGACATGAACAAGACTTTATTAACTAGACTAAACACTTAAACTACTCTAACATTCACACACATACATGCATACAGTTTACCAAGAGAGAGGGGGCTAAAGCAGAGTACAGGAAGCAAGAGGTTACAGCATTGTTGTACATTTCAGCAGATCAACAGCCTTGAGCAAACCATCAGTTTAGTTTTAACAGGCCCTTCTTTAAAAGGGGTAAGGATACTCAATGTATCCGATAATGAGACTAAGTTTGATACTTGCATGTCTCTCCAAGTTGAATTAAAACTGTCCTGATGCAATTTGTGGAGGCTCCCGTTGAATCTTTGCTGATATTGTCTTGATGAAAGAGAACCAGTTGGATTCAGAGGATCTTTGGTAAATGGAAGGTCTAGGCCGAGGCCTGGCACAAGCTTGGGGTTCCTTAGAAGCTTCTAGCTTCTTAAAGCATCATCTTGACGTCAGCATTTTGTCAGTGAAAGAGAAGAAGAGGAGGAAGGGCAGGAAGAGAGGGGGTTCCTTGTGATCAGTGAATATAAGGGGTGAAGATGTCACACCCTCTTGAGGTGTCTGAGCCAATAAGGAGTTCCCCTTTCAGAGGGAAGTTTTACGAGTCTTTGTTCTGTAGCAAGATATTAGCATAAGACACTGGATTGGATGAATGAGAGAATAACCTTCTAGATTCCTATAATACTAACATGTCACAGAGTTAGTAACATGTAACATAAATTACCAAATAGGAAATTAAAGTTGGAGTCCGTAGATACCAAACATGCTGCCAATGTGATCTCAGTTAACTATACATTTGCAACTATGGAACATTAATACCAAAATAGTTCAAAAGAGAGAATTAATACATAGAATAAAGCCTATAAAAGGAAAGTCATGAGATGGGAAAATTGGATACATGTTTATACATTTCCCAAGTGGTTATAGAGAATACATAGGATTAAGAGAGTTTATTTGTCCTTCTCAGGAAGAATGAGTCACTAGTCTCTACAGCATTCTTCTGGATCATAAAAGTACCATATAACTGTAACAGGACACCTAGTTGTGCCTGTGTGCTAGCTACACTTTGGATGCTGGTTGCAGTTTTAGGGGGATGAGTTCAGAGAACTTTGATATTGAGAGTGAATTTATCGGTAATTCATTAAATACAATGAATAATTGTGTGGCTGATTGGTCCAGACGCTACAATTCATAAGTAGAAGTTAACACAATTGGTTTCATCTTCTAAATTATGATGAATACAAAGTCATTTTTATCTTGAATTAAGTGTGTGCACTCATAAGCCAGACGCTCTGTCAGTTGATGTATTTGTCACAGGATCATGCAAATTTCAGAATTAAAGAATCCATCCATCCATCCATCCGTCCTCCCATCTGTCCGTCTACTATCCATCCATCCATCCATCCATCTCTCCATCCGTCCGTCTGTCTACTATCCATCCATCCATCCATTTATGCATCTGTCTGTCTACAGTACTATCCATCCATCATCCTCCCATCTGTCCATCTACTATCCATCCATCCATCTCTCTGTCCATCCATCCGCCCGTCTGTCTACTATCCATCCATCCATCCATCCATCCATCCATCCATCCATCCATCCATCCATTTATGCATCTGTCTGTCTACAGTACTATCCATCCATCCATCCATCCTCCCATCTGTCCATCTACTATCCATCCACTATCCATCCATCCATCTCTCCGTCCATCCATCTGTCCGTCTGTCTACCATCCATCCATCCATCCATCTCTCCGTCCATCCATCTGTCCGTCTGTCTACTATCCATCCATCCATCCATCCATCCTCCCATCTGTCCATCTACTATCCATCCACTATCCATCCATCCATCTCTCCGTCCATCCATCTGTCCGTCTGTCTACTATCCATCCATCCATCCATCCATCCATCCATCCATCCATCCATCCATCTCTCCGTCCATCCATCTGTCCGTCTGTCTACTATCCATCCATCCATCCATCCATCCATCCATCCATCCATCCATCTGTGTCTACTATCTATCCATCCATCTCTCTGTCCGTCTATCCGTCCATATGTCTACTATCCATCCATGCATGCATCTGTTTGTCTACAGTACTATCCATCCATCCGTCCGTCTGTCCGTCCTCCCATCTGTCCATCCATCCATCCATCCATCCATCCGTCCTCCTATCTGTCCATCTACTATCCCTCCATCCATCCATCCATTTATGCATCTGTCTGTCTACAGTACTATCCATCCATCCATCCTCCCATCTGTCCATCCGTCCGTCCGTCCGTCCGTCCGTCCTCCCATCTCTCCATCCATCCATCCATCCATCCATCCGTCCGTCCTCCTATCTGTCCATCTACTATCCCTCCATCCATCCATCCATTTATGCATCTGTCTGTCTACAGTACTATCCATCCATCCATCCTCCCATCTGTCCATCTACTATCCATCCACTATCCATCCATCCATCTCTCCATCCATCCATCCATCCGTCTGTCTACTATCTATCCATCCATCTCTCTGTCCGTCCATCCATCCATATGTCTACTATCCATCCATGCATACATCTGTTTGTCTACAGTACTATCCATCCATCCGTCCATCCGTCCGTCCGTCCTCCCATCTGTCCATCCATCCATCCGTCCTCCTATCTGTCCATCTACTATCCCTCCATCCATCCATCCATTTATGCATCTGTCTGTCTACGGTACTATCCATCCATCCATCCTCCCATCTGTCCATCTACTATCCATCCACTATCCATCCATCCATCTCTCCGTCCATCCATCCATCCGTCTGTCTACTATCCATCCATCCATCTGTCTGTCTACTATCCATCCATCCATCTGTCTGTCTACTATCTATCCATCCATCTCTCTGTCCGTCCATCCGTCCATATGTCTACTATCCATCCATGCATGCATCTGTTTGTCTACAGTACTATCCATCCATCCATCCATCCATCCATCCGTCCGTCTGTCCTCCCATCTGTCCATCCATCCATCCATCCATCCATCCATCCATCCATCCGTCCGTCTGTCCGTCCTCCCATCTGTCCATCCATCCATCCATCCATCCATCCATCCATCCATCCATCCATCCATCCATCCATCCGTCATCCTCCTATCTGTCCATCTACTATCCCTCCATCCATCCATCCATGCATCTGTCTGTCTACAGTACCATCCATCCATCCATCCATGTGTCCGTCTTACTATCATCCATCCATCCATCCGTCTGTCCGTCCATCTATTCTATATAATCTATCTATCTGGGTTATTATTGATAACTACAACTAAAACCATAAGAAAAAAATATTACTTGAAATAAAATAATCATTAACTGAAATAAAATAACATATATCAATGTAAAGTTATTTTATTTCAGTTGGTTTTCAAGGAAATATTTCTTGTTGTTTAGTTTACTAAAATAACTAAAATGAAATAAACTAAAACATAATGAAAAACTATATAGACATTTAAAAAAATAATAATTTAATTTATTTTTTCTTTAATTTTATCTATGTAATAAAAAATGACAATCATATGACCTCCATACAGTTGCAATTATGCATCCTGTGTGCCATATCAGTTCAAATTCACTTCAAATTCAAATTCAGAAACTGAATTGGAATCTAAAATGCATTATTAATAATGTTCAGTCATACTCCAACACAAGTTCATTCTCTGTGTTGTCACAAAAGTGAACCATTAGCACCAGCTGTCTTTTTTGATCAATATTCTCTTTCAGGTACACTATTTTGTCAGAGCAACAGTTTGAAGAGTATCTTGCTATGCAAGTTCCAGTTAAACTGTTGACATTTTTATAGCAGCTTCCTGAAAAATAACACATTTGGTTAAATGGCATTTGAACATTTGGAGAGAAGTGTGTGGGTGACATGGTTCAAGGACCTGTTTTGTAACATCTTTTAATTGCAGTATGTAATTATGTATGGTGTAAAAGCGAACGGTGACAGTTGCTGTCAGGTATCAAAGGACATAAAAGCAAAGTATCCAAATAGACCTTTACACTATTAAGCGCTCACAAACATGACACTTGTGTGCAATTTCCTCTTTTCCTTTTCATTCTTCTTCTATGGTGTTGAGTTTGATGCATTTTTAGCTGTATGCCAACAAAGTTCTCTGCTGCATTGGGGTGGAAGTCCAGAATTTCAGCTTAAAGTTTGGTCTGTACATTTTCATGACCTTTCTAGTGCTTGACAGCCCTAGTCCATTTGGAGTATTGAAAATAAAAAGATTTTGATCGGATGATAGAATTTTCTCTTTAAACCCGTATTTGTCCTTTATGCCCAGGTTCTCTATAGACCGGAGCACAGACCAGGAGCAGATCTTTAACATCGATCCTGTAACAGGTGCTATCACTCTGGGAAAGATCCTGGACCGCGAGACTGCCGGCTGGCACAACATCACGGTTAAAGCGGTGGAAGCAGGTACTTCACTTCATCAATCACAAATTACTTTCAGCCCTCTATGAAGTGGCCTAAATTCTGTTTACCTCATTCAGAGAAATAATTCCCTTTAGAGTCAAAACAGAGGGATGGCTTTTAGTCTAATCTAACCATTGAGCAATGGTGTTTGCTCAGTATGGTCCCGGCTAACAGGGAACATTCTCAGAACTTTAGCTAACGTTCTGGCAAGGTTCTTTCAAAGTTATAAACAAACATTCTTTCAGTAACTTTAATAGAATGTTCGTTCAAAGTTCAATCTGGTCTGGTAATAATGTTCTAATACAGAATGCTTTATTTAGACATTCATCTGACATTTTTTTAAATGTTACTATTTGTTTCAGAATGTTTGTGCTCAACATTCAAAATGTAACATTCCTATAATGTTTGAAGAATGATAAAATGGAATGTTTCGCATAACCAAGATAAAACGTTTAAAAAACTGGATGTTTTGAACGTTCCGAGAACATTTTCATAACTTAATGGGAACATTAGCAACACGTTCTTAGAACATATTATTGTTAGCTGGGATGCTGTAACAATGCAGAGATAAAGAAAGTAAATTGGGGGGCGGGGCTAAGCAGTTGTAGCAGTTGACTGATGTAGAAATCAACTTTAAGAAACTGCAATGGTTTATTGTCTGATGGTCTGAATGTCGTTGCATTAGATAACATGCAATCAGATAAAATATAACATAATGCAAAGTGTCATTTATTGTAAATAACGATGCACAAATGCACTTTTAAGCACAAATACAGACACTTGATATAATGCAATGGCGTTTACATATTTGTAAGTGTGCAAATACGTTTTGGGGCCGCTATATATGTCTTGCTGAAAACGTCTCTGTCATCTTTTCTCATCTAGATCTGTTAGCTGAGCTGGGGTTATGTGTCCCGGGCCTCTTTTCTGAACATTAACCCTCATATTTTAACATTTAGATCCCATTTTTTGAGTCTTGAACAATTTGTTTGTCTCAAGACATATGGTTGCCCTGTCAGTTTTATTACATCTTGGGCTTTAGTCAAAATTTGTCACAATAAAATTGAGAGAAAGCTCTTCAATTCCAATCTTAGACACAAATACCAGGGTTTTGCTGCTAAATAAAATCCTTTTATGCAGAAAAAAGCACCATTATCGAAGTCAACAGCTTAATCAAAATTCCCAGTGAATTTCAGCCTGTGCTTGTTCACTGCAAAATACATGGAATCAGAGTCAGTGGGCAATGAGGCATTGAGTGGCCAGTTTGGAAACGCTTTTTATAATTCCCTCGTACGTTCGTATTTTAAAATTTCACACTCCACTCAAGAACGTAATGAGTGTTCATTGAAGAGTTACGTTTGCAGATCGATGTGTGGAGAGTGTTTCATGCGCCATTGCTGGAGATATTAGTAAATATGATATTTCAGACAAAATCTGGGAAGACCTTGCGGCTCTGTCATGCGCAGAAACGGCAGTTCAATATGCCTCAGTTGGCTGGGAATAAATACAATTTCAATCTTTTCAAGGCCGTCGGTTTAGTCCTACTAAAGCAGGCGTAACAAATGCAGCTGCCTGCCAAGCGAACACACGTGCACCGCGCTTACGCGGTAAAAGTTGACTTGAGGAGATGAAATTTTCTTTCCTGTCCAGAGGGAGTTATCAGGTCCTTTTCTTTCCAAAGTCTTGGCACGATGCTTCCAGACTGGAGTTTTACTGTCAGAAAGTCTGGCAGACCGCTCGCTCGCCACAGAATCCTATCTGCTGGAGAAGAGTGACATATAATTTCTGTGCGTTTGATAGGGTGTATGATATCAAACTGCAGACAGGGTTTCTCTCTCTCTCTCTTACTCTCTTCGTCTTTTTCAGGTGATAAATAGAGGAAAAACCATCATGTCTTGCCCTTAGGGTAAAGAGATACTATGAACACTGTTGTGTCTTTATCTCGACAGAAAGGACATTTGGTGTGGAGAGTGAAAAATAACTGCACTGCACTCTCCCTGGATTTTTAACAATTTCAGTGCTCCTGTTCTCAAATTTGCCCTTTTCAACCATTAGAAATACAGAGAGGTTTATTTGTAACTAAAAATGACACTTCTGTAATCACAGCCAACCTCTTTGCTTTCTTTTTCAATGCATCCACCACAGCACACAGCAGTAGCTTCAGTTGAGTTCACTGCTTCTCAAGTGCCTTTGCTTCAGATTTTGCATTGGACATCAGTGGCAGTGCAGTACAAACATAATTGTTGATTTTCGGTTTTAATGCATTCATGCTCTCAGTAATACACTACTAAAATACCACAAAGCTGGACTTGGTGAAATCAAAATTAAGTTTATTTTTCTCACATCATTGGCAACTTGTGTTAAGCATGAAACTTTAATAATAATCGTGTAATCGTATTGCTTCACAAATGAGGGTCAATTCAATGCTGGATTTGCACAAAAGATGAACATGACTGCACATGCTAGTGGATGAGTTGAATCAACTCCACAGCAACTACATAAATTTATCCACTAACCATTCAGAAACATCCAGTTTCATTCTAAAAGTTGTAACTTCTTCCTGAGTCTCTCCATCAGTGTCGACTCCGGTTTGAACAATGTAAGGCTGAACACCGTTACTGACAATCCTCATTTTTGCTGCGTGAGATTCTCCAGCTTTGTTGTTGTTGAGCTGTTAAAGCTCCGCCCTCTTCTGGAAAAGGGGCCGGGAGCAGCAGCTCATTTGCATTTAAAGGGACACACGCAACATTGACGTATTTTTGCTCACACCCAAATAGGGGCAAATTTGACAAGCTATAATAAATGATCTGTGGGGTATTTTGAG
Source organism: Ancherythroculter nigrocauda (assembly GCA_036281575.1). Lineage (NCBI taxonomy): Eukaryota > Metazoa > Chordata > Actinopteri > Cypriniformes > Xenocyprididae > Ancherythroculter > Ancherythroculter nigrocauda. The sequence continues at coordinate 2,376,471 of VTFQ01000012.1, forward strand.
CTAAAACTCAAAATACAGAAAATCTTCATTTTTGAACAATTCATCTCAGATTTTTAATATGAAAGCTTTTCTGCTTTCAATATACAGTGCATTCAGTTTTAATGTGTACAATTCTTGTAAGGAAGGAAACTGGCGAGGATTATTTTATTATTGAGGAGTCAGATGAAGTTCAGCAACATGATTCACGCATTTCATCTGCAGCGATGACCTGAGTTCAGAGATGTTTATTGCATCTGACATCCATTGTCTGAAAGGCCATGACGCACTGAAAATAAAGCAGCAGTGATTTTACTATTAAACTTAAATTTAGCCACTATTTTAAATGTCTCAAGCTCGTCCAGACTAAAAATTCACTCATTGCTTTTATGCCAAATTGTTGCTCTTGGATGTGCCTCTCATGTCTTCTGGCGTGGGTTGAGGACAGAGATATTGTTTTGTCAATTTGCACAACATTTGAAGCTCATTAGGCACAGTTAGTGCAACCGGGAGAGCTGATAAAACCAGACGAGCTTAATTTCATATTTAGGCCATAGGTCTGCAGTCTTTGTCAGTTATACTAATTCAGTGCCAACTAACACGCAGGGAAGGTTGCGTCTGCTGCGATTCGACTCCCGCTGGAGCTGATATGAGTCAGAAATGCACCAAAGGCAATGTGAACTTTTTTCTCTATTTTCTTCTGTTTTTTTGTTTGTTTTTTAAGAGACAAACATTTGACTGGATATGAATCATGAAAAAGATTGTTTAGACTTGCTTTAAATATGTTTTCTTACAATGAATTTGCAGAAAATCTGATGTAGGATCTTGTTCACACAGTGCCATTTTGAACATGTAATTCAAAAAAAATAAATAAATATGAATTTGCTCTCATTTCAACCGGCTGTTATGAAAGACTAAGAGGATGGAGAGTTTTCATTCAGTTTAGTATTTTATCTATTACTTTATATTTAGACCTACGTGCAATAACCCTCCATGCTACCAAGTTAAAGAGGATCTATTATGCCTCAAGTCTTGATTTTGTTTTTGGGCTCTTTTTGAGAAGGTTTTCATGGTTCTCTTTGCCCAGTCTGTCAGTAACGCTCTGTTTAGTTCCTGTCTCTATGAAGCCCCTCCTTCTGAAAAGCACACTGTGCTCTGATTGGTCGGCTGGAGCAGTGTGTTGTGATTGGTCAGCCTCTTCAATCGTGTTTGGGAAATGTCCCGCCCCTTACCATAACCACGAGTTTCAACACACTACTAACTAACTCAACCAGGCCCCGCCCCTTTATTTTGCATATGCCTGGGCGGTAATTATTTAAATGAGTAATATTGTGTCATGTTCGTTCCTGGAAGGAAACAGTGCATTAACACAGAAATTAATAAGCAAATAAATGTTTTTATCTGATACTAAAAATCTATTATCATGTTGTTGTTTGTGATTTGCTGTTACTGGCAATCAGTGTTTATTGCCGTGCCATCTTCGTGTTTGAGACAAAGATTGTTAAGATGGAAATTCATGATCCCCCTCCTGTCCTTTTGGATTTACCGTACTGCCATACCCCATAAGACTTCATTTCTTTGTAACTCGCACGCCGAGCTCTGTCTACATGCTTTCACACAGGATTGAGGAGCAGGTTTTGTAATATAGTGCCTGACTGGTAATATGTCATGAAGATATGTGGCCGTCCAACATCTGCTGGGCCGGAAGCAGAAGCCCTGCATCTTGTAATCTGCTCAAATCCCTTCTCGTCATATCTCAGACACACATCGGTAGCTCAATTTAGATATGATGTGTGCTCTATAAGCACAGAGAAAGTATTGCTAGATTTAGGAGAATAAAACACTTGAAATCTGTTCCTCACTTGATCAGCGCTTTGTGTTCCATTGTCTCCTTGGTGTATTTGGGTGACTCTCATGAAAATATGTCCAGTTCTACCCCACAATCAAAAATGTTTTACAATAAAATGACTGAAAATTACAGAGCCCTGCACATGACATGCAGGGAAAAAAAAAATAGTAAGCTAAATTGTGCACAAGATGTACTAATTCGCTCCCTCGATTTACTAAATCGTGCGGACGATTTAGCAAACTGCAGGAACGAAATAGTAAATCGTAAAGCATGATTTAGCAAATCAAGGGAACGAAATAGTGAACCGTGTGCACGATTTAGTAAATCGAGGGAACTAATTAGTAAATCTTGTGCACAATTTACTTTTTTTTTCTTGCATGTCATGTGCAGGGCTCCGTAAAATGACTGTTTTTACTTGTCTTTTTATTTAAAGATGCTGTAGAACGTCTTTTCAAAAGATGTAATATAAGTCTAAGGTGTCCCCTGAATGTGTCTGTGAAGTTTCAGCTCAAAATACCCCATCGATTTTTTTTTAATAAATTGTTTTAACTGCCTATTTTGGGGCATCATTAACTATGCACCGATTCAGGCTGCGCGGCCCCTTTAAATCTCTCGCTCCCTGCCCTCCCGAGCTCTCGACTATAAGTGCAGTTATACAGTACATAAACAAAGTTTACACAGCTAATATAACCCTCAAATGGATCTTTACAAGATGTTCGTCATTCATGCTGCATGCATGCATCGATTCCTGTGAGTATAGTATTTATTTGGATGTTTACATTTGATTCTGAATGAGTTTGAGGCTGTGATCCGTGGCTAACGGCTAATGCCACACTGTTGGAGAGATTTACAAAGAATGAAGTTGTGTTTATGAATTATACAGACTGCAAGTGTTTAAAAATTAAAATAGCAACGGCTCTTGTCTTCCTGAATACAGTAAGAAACGATGGTAACTTTAACCACATTTAACAGTACATTAGCAACATGCTAACGAAACATTTAGAAAGACAATTTACAAATATCACTAAAAATATCATGTTATCATGGATCATGTCAGTTATTATTTCTCCATCTGCCATTTTTCGCTGTAGTCTGATGATTCAGCTGTGCACAGATCCAGGCATTAATACTGGCTGCCCTTGTGTAATGCCTTGAACATGAGCTGGCATATGCAAATATTGGGGGCGTACATATTAATGATCCCGACTGTTACGTAACAGTCGGTGTTATGTTGAGGTTCGCCTGTTTTCTGGAGGTCTTTTAAACAAATGAGATTTATATAAGAAGGAGGAAGCAATGGAGTTTGAAACTCAATGTATGTCTTTTCCATGTACTGAACTCTTGTTATTCAACTATGCCGAGGTAAATTCAATTTTTGATTCTAGGGCACCTTTAAATCAGCAAAATGTCAGGCAGTATAGTAAATACCACCAGAATGAATACTTTTCAGTTTACATAGTTGAATTATTCATTAGTTTGTTCATTCATTCATTCATTCATTTTTTATTTGTTTGTATTTTATGCATTATTTTTACTTGACTTTTTATTTAAATCACCAAAATATCAGGCAATATAATAAATACTATATCACGATGCATTCTTTGCAATTTACATAGTTAAATTATTTGTTTGTTTGTTCGTTCATTTATTCATGTTATTTTTTTTTTAAATTTGTTTGTTTTTCCTGCTTTAGATGTACTGTATAATATTATTATTTTTTATAAAATAACTTCTCTTTTCTTTCTTTTGATTTTGAGGTGAATTTACTGACTTCCAAAACTGTATTTGATTTACAAATGCGTTCATGTTTTATAATGCATAGGCAAAGCTTGGAAAAAACAAGACAATGAAACAGCATATTTAAATTAGCATAGTAATTTACATATGCTAAATAACACAACATGTGTGGGCTACTGTACATCCCCATAAATAAACACAAGCATTACAGCGGTGTTAATTAAAAAAGGTAATTATGTCTCGTTACAATGAAAACGGTGGCCCTCTCCATGGCCTGCTGTGTTGGTGAGAAGCGTCTCTTATGGAAATTAAAACATTTCTAATGAAATAATGAAGCATAGAAATTAGCTAAGGATCAGTCGCCCTCAACACAGAGAGCTTTTTTTAATTACTAGATAATTTTACTTATATGAACTAATTATGTACACATTTCCCAATAATATTTCCATTTTATTGTATCTTAATAAGGCCATGATCAAAATGATATTGCAGCCCGATATTGAGTCCATTTATCTGTGTTTATATCATTATGCCAGCCCCAAACGGTGTTCTCTTATCATTAAAATCTTCTGCGTATGGTGTTTTTCGTCTTCATTTTGAAATTGACTTGCTAATTGAAAAGTTTCTCAAATGTTGCAGAAGAATTAGCTTCCTGATGAATTCACTGCTGGCAGAGTATCATTACTGTAGAAGTGCCTTCAGACACAAACTGTGATGGCAGTACAGTAGTTTGCTATACTTCAGTGCTATTTTTTTTTATATTTGCCTGTGTTACAGACCTAATAACCCTGCATAATTTGCACTCTGTGTGTTGTCCTGGTCAGTGACATACAGATTATGACTTTTAGTTTTACTTTCCTTAAAAAATGCATTCAAAATACTTCTCTAGTGTTTCAGTTTTTTACAGAATTTGGGTGTTATTTGAGAGCAGTGGTGGTTTTTCTTTGTTCGGGATCTCACAGATCTGGCCATTGTAAACTCTGCTATTGTCATGACAACTGGTTCATGTGTCTCAAATGTAACATTCTGTGTGTGATACACTGTTGCCTGTAAATGTGATTCCATTGTAACTGATGCCACATTTTTTCTCGAGGGTGTTATTGGGTAATTTATTATTATTATTATTATTATTATTATTTTATTAAAAGGAAGAACACAAAAATAGTCCCAGGTCTATTGTAGTTATTAATAAATTTAGACTATTTGCAAATAATTTAAAAAATATATATATACTTAAAAATAATCTTATTTGTATGTCTAATAAGTGAAAAACACAAAACTTTTCTTGTCTTGCCACATTCAGTTATGTATTATAATAATCATGTCATATTAATCAAATAATAGCATGTTTTCAATTCAAAATGTTGAGTAGTTCACATCACTAGATATTACTGTCGGTGGCTGAATCATAATACAGTCGTCATATATTAAATGTTTAGCTACTTACTCGTCATGTACTCTTTCACTGCTAAAACGAAAGCATTTGCACTCAACTACCTGTGAACAGTAAGCCCCGCCTTCTTTGATTTGATTGGCCAGCTCACTCATTCTGACAGTGATGAGCGCTGAGGCAGACCAGCCTGAAAATGCAACTTTTAAAACTTTTTTCGTCATCCTAACAACAAAATGCATCAAGATGGCGCCGCGCATGGCAGCCACAGTGCTTAGCTCTTCAGTGTTTGTTCTGTTTTTGTTAGTTTTTCCTGTTTTCTGTTTTTCAAACACCATCAGCTTTACCAGGGATGAACTGCTGAACATTCGGCAGTACACACCACAAAATCTTTTACCGGATTTCGATTATTCAGACGTTTTGTTGAATGTTGTAGTCGGCGGAGCGGCAGCGCTGTTTAGACGCTTCAGGACGCGCAGACGGGGAAAGCGCGCCGGCGCCCTCGTGAAGCTCAGACAGCGCGGATTAAGAACGCCGCTGCCTAGCATCCATCTGGCGAATCTCCGCTCTCTGCCCAACAAAACGGACGAACTCCTTCTGCTCTCCCGGACCAATAAGGATTTCTCGAACTCGGCTGCTCTGTGCTTCACGGAAACCTGGCTGAACGACGCCATTCCGGACAGCGGGTTAAGTCTGCCGGGCTTTCAGCTGTTTAGATCAGATCGCGACGCAGAATCAACGGGGAAATCGCGCGGCGGCGGGACGTGCTTTTACATCAACGAAAGGTGGTGTTCAGATGTAACGGTGTTAAAGAAGATGTGCTGTCCAGATCTTGAAACACTCTTCATTAACTGCAAACCGTTCTATTCGCCGCGGGAGTTTTGCTCGTTCATTCTGGTGAGCGTCTACATTCCTCCGCAAGCACACGTGAGCTCGGCTTTACAGATACTCGCTGATATGATCACAGAGAGCGAGCAACAACACCCGGACTCTGTTCTAATCATTCTCGGGGACTTTAATAAAGTGATTCTCTCACGTGAACTGCCCAAATACAGACAGCATGTTACCTGTCCCACCAGAGACAGCAATATACTCGACCATTGTTACACAGCAATAAAGGATGCATATCACTCTGTCCCACGGGCAGCTTTGGGGCTCTCTGATCACTGTTTAGTTCATCTCATACCAACCTACAGGCAGAAACTGAAATCAGCTAAACCTGTAGCAAAGACTGTAAAGAGATGGACCACCGAAACAGAGCGAGCTTTACAAGCCTGTTTTGAATGGACTGATTGGAGTGTTTTTGAAGCTGCTGCCACCGATCTGGACGAGCTCACAGAGACTGTTACATCATATATCAGTTTCTGTGAGGATCTGTGCATTCCTACAAAGACTCATTTAACTTACAACAACGACAAACCCTGGTTCACTGCAAAACTCAGCCAGCTCCGTCAGGCCAAAGAAGATGCTCGCAGAAAAGGGGACAGAGTCTTGTACAAACAGGCCAAATACACACTGGAAAAGGAGATCAAAGTGGCAAAGAGGAATTATTCTGATAAACTTCGGAATCAGTTCTCTTCTAATGACACAGCTTCAGTGTGGAAAGGTCTGAAAGACATTACCAACTACAAGACACCATCCCCCAGCTCTGTGGAGAATCAACAACTGGCAGACGATCTGAATGGGTTTTATTGCAGGTTTGAAAAATCACCATTCACACCTCCAACAACCCCCCTCTCCCCCACACCTGCAATTCAGTTCAGTGAAGATGACGTGCGCCAGGTCTTCAGAAAGAACAAGAGAAGAAAGGCACCAGGCCCAGACAGCGTTTCACCAGCCTGTCTGAAAACCTGCGCTGACCAGCTGGCCCCCATCTTCACACAGATCTTCAACAGATCACTGGAGCTGTGCGAAGTCCCCTCATGCTTCAAACGCTCCACCATCATCCCCATCCCAAAGAAACCCAAAATCACTGGACTAAATGACTACAGACCTGTGGCTCTAACGTCTGTGGCCATGAAGTCATTTGAAAGACTGGTTCTGGCTTTTCTGAAGGACATCACTGGACCCTTACTGGACCCCCTGCAGTTTGCTTACAGAGCAAACAGGTCTGTGGATGATGCAGTCAATATGGGACTGCATTATGTTCTCCAGCATCTGGACAGACCAGGGACTTATGTGAGGATCCTGTTTGTGGACTTCAGCTCTGCTTTTAACACCATTGTCCCATCACTCCTCCAGCCTAAACTAACTCAGCTCTCTGTGCCCACCTCTGTCTGTCAGTGGATCACCAGCTTCCTGACAGACAGGCAGCAGCTAGTGAGGCTGGGAAAATTCTCATCCAGCACCCTCACCATCAGCACCGGCGCCCCTCAGGGCTGTGTTCTCTCCCCACTGCTCTTCTCCCTCTACACAAACGACTGCACCTCTAAAGACCCCTCTGTCAAGCTCCTGAAGTTTGCGGATGACACCACACTGATCGGCCTCATCCAGGACGGTGACGAGTCTGCTTACAGACTGGAGGTTGAACAGCTGGCTGTCTGGTGCAGTCTTAACAACCTGGAGCTCAACACGCTCAAGACAGTGGAGATGACCGTGGACTTCAGGAGAAACCCCCCTGCTCTTTCCCCACTCACCATCATGAACAGCACTGTGGCAGCAGTGGAGTCATTCAGGTTCCTGGGCACCACCATCTCCCAGGACCTGAAGTGGGACAACCACATCGAGTCCATTGTGAAAAAGGCCCAGCAGAGGTTGTACTTCCTTCGCCAGCTGAGGAAGTTCAACCTACCACAGGAGCTGCTGAAACAGTTCTACTCTGCCATCATTGAATCCATCCTCTGCACTTCAATTACCGTCTGGTTCAGCTCAGCTACCAAATCTGACCTCAGAAGACTACAGAGGGTAGTCCGGTCTGCTGAGCGAATCATTGGCACAACCCTCCCCACTCTCCAAGAACTGTACTTATCCAGAGTGAGAAAAAGGGCAAAGAAGATCACTCTGGACCCCTCACATCCAGCACACTCCCTCTTTGAACTGTTGCCATCCGGTCGACGCTACAGAGCCCTGAGCACCAGAACGACCAGACACAGGAACAGTTTCTTCCCTCAAGCAATCCATCTCATGAACACTTAACAAACACGGAACACACAACACTATTACACATTATTTACTTAAAACACTTATTTATATCTCAATTTGCACACATAATTGTACATACAATTGTCTATAATATATATTGTCTTTTGCTTTTTTTGCACTTTGTCTATCTTGTAAATTTGTATATTATTATTTTATTTTTATTATGTGTCTTGTCTTGTCGCTGTCACTCTGTTGCACTGTGGAGCTTCTGTCACTAAAACAAATTCCTAGTATGTGTAAACAACATACCTGGCAATAAAGCTCTTTCTGATTCTGATTCTGATTCTGAAACAGAGTGGAAAATATAAATATTGGGACTTGTCCTCCTCAATGTCTATGGTGGTTATGGCCCTGATAGAACCTTTTAGGGTTTGCCATCATGGGATCATTTTATGGATTTAGATTCAATTGATTCATTTTGTTTTCATTCATTTTTCATTTGAATTAAATTTTATGAATTATGCAGCTCATAAACATACTTTATCAATAGAAAAATAACTCATTAAACAAGTATTATGCAATCATTTAAGACATTTGTTAACCTTTTTGGCATAAAGGGTTGTTTAACATTGAGTTCAGAACCCAATTAAAGTTTTCTAAGAGTGTAGCTTAAATGTTGGGAAAATGTGTTGGAAAATATAGTATATATAGGGGAGAGCCGGGTAAGTTGTCACACTCTTCATAACTCCAAAACTAGAGGCTCTATCTCAAAAATCAAATAGCCACTTTGTGTGATTTCTTCTTGCATAGTCAACTTCCTGTTCACATGTGGTCAAGATCACTCTAATCTGAGGTTAGCACAATTTTCTTATTTTTTGGCTTAAAAAGTAAAAAAAATTGCACTTTAAATTTTATGCAATATAACTTTGTTAGATATGAATGTTAAAAAATATTATTTTGCACAACATAGAGGAGACAATAACGTGTCTTTTGATACTTTAGCTGATGTGCTATGTTGAGCTCACCTTGAGATTTAGCCAACATTAGCACACATGTTAGTTTGGGGCAAGTTGTCTCAATGACTTTGGGGCAAGTCAGTACAAATAAACGCATAGAACATGCTCAAAAAAGAGGTTCAACATATTAAGTCAGTTATGTTCAGAGATTAAACATGTTAAGTTAAGCGAGTTATCTGCAGTATTCCATTCAGTTATCATGGATCTATGTGCAGGCCAGAAAAAGTTTGAGTTTAAAGTTCAAAGTAAAGTGGTCTTGCCACTTAATGTGTTTTGATTGAAATGTGTATTGTTTGGATTGAAATAATTGTTTTTCCAAATTCTCTAGGCATGATTGTTTATATTTCCAGTTCCAGTTTGAATTTAAAAATTAAAATCAATAATAACAATTAAGTAGTTGTGTTCTTATTTTTAGATAATCTAATGTGGGTCTAACTTACCCGCCGATGGGGCAAATTGTCACAAATGCACATTCTCTATTCAACAGTCTACAACTCCGTAATGAGATAAGATATGAAAATGCAATGAATACAATATATGTGCCCAAGACTTCCTACTTTCATTTGGTATGACACTTATACCATTGTGATGTATGGTGCTCAGTAAATGTTAGACAGTGTGACAACTTACCCCGCTCTCCCCTACAGTGTGTGTGTGTGATCCCTTATTTGTGATATATGTTAACATATATTTATTAATATATATTTTTAATTTATATAGTTTATGCTTTTGACAGATGCTTTTATCTTTTAGTGACTTTTTCAGACAGTAAGCACGTTTCCTAGAAATTGAACCTGTCATCACGTCATTCTAGTTGACCTACATGAATGTAATATAGAACTGCATATGACTTCTGGTCCATTATGATGACTTTTTAATCTCCGTCTCCCTTCAGATAACCAGTCCATGGCATCTCAAACGGCGGTGAGCATCCGCATCCTGGACGTGAACGACAACCCTCCCGAACTCGCTACTCCTTACGAGGCTTCAATCTGCGAGGATGCCAAACCTGGCCAGGTGAGATAACGTCTCTATATTTTGCACATAGTGAAGTTGCATCAGTCTAATCAGAAATCACGTTCGCCAGACCCGCCGCGCTATGATCGCATCAGCGCTTGAAACGAGATCCGTTGTTCCGCACATAAAAATCAGTATTGCACATACGCTGTCGATTTACTCGGGATGATATCTGCGGTCAGAAGACACTGACTTAGTTGTTCCCAATGGCTTCTTGTGTTGATAAAGCTGTCAGCTGAGATTGGTACCTGGAAGGAATTTGTCATTTCCATGAAAAGCACATGTAATCTGACATCGGACATATCACGCAGCTCCTCTCAGACAGCTGGGCTCGCCGTTAATATTTATCAATAGCGGAGTGCTTCGGGAACATCAGGTGTGCGGCATGATGAAGTGGTGAGATTCTAATTGCATTGTGGGAATGCCGCTCTCAGCATGGCCTCCCTGATTCTGTTTGACGGCAGTTTACAACGACTAACAAGATTTGTTTTTCTGAAGCTCAATATCTTGTCTGATCTCACTGGGCTAATGCAGTTTGGCTCAACTCACACAGTCTCTCCTAAAAAGTGAAGCATCTGAGAGATGCCATGCATGAACTCCGCTGACCTCACAAGACCTCCGATCCTGGACAGAAACATTGGAGTCATGGCAAACAATCAGTGAGTGTCAGATTTAGTACGGAGCCAATCGCTTTCCCCATTTTGTCAAAATAGTTTCATTATTGCTTGCTCCTACTTTGGACCTTTTTCAATTGGAAAGAATGCCGTGTGACATTTCGTCCCAAAGGCAATTTATAAACTAGTTGTGAAAAAAGTGCGCGATGTCAAGCCAGCGTGCAGCAAACTCACCTGCAGCGTTTGTGCGACTTGTTGCTTTTGTTTACACATGGAATAAAAGAACACATGTTCAGCCCAAAAGAAACTTCAGCCATCGTTTATTTACCTTCATGCTGTTTCAGAACCACATGACTTACTGTCTTTTGTGGAGAACAAAAAAGTGAATTACTGAGAATAAAAAGCTCTGTTCCCAAAGCTGCTTTACCACCAAAATTGGCAGCTAAATTTTAAGACAAATCTTAAACTTGGCGATGTTTTTTTCACCATTTATAAAATGTACAACATTAAACACTGTTATTTTCCTGTTTCACTGTGAAGCTGCTTTGAATCCACATTGTATAAAGTGCTATAAATAAAGCTGATTTGACTGCTCTGAAGAAAGACAAATATGTATTTTGCTTTATGCTGCCACTATGAAAACAGTCCTCTGCATGTCTTTATCTGTGAGCTACAACATTACTATTAATCATTAGCAGAATAATCCAGGTACTTGACATTGAGCAGGTGCTGCATTTGACTGTAGTTTACGGCACATATTTTATATATTAAGTTATGATGAGACAATTCGCATTTGCTTTTCAATGGCGTTAGTCACAATATGAGCTAATTGATGTTATGCAAAACAGAATCACGCTATAGAATGCAAGCAAATTAATTAAAGGGGAAAGAGGGCTGAACTATATATATAGTTCAGTCATGAAACTCTAGAGGGCGACTTTTTTCTCACAATTCTGACTTTTTTACTTTTTTTCTCATGATTGCGAGTTTTAAAGTTAGAATTCAGTTATATAAAGTCAGAATTGCGAAATATAAACTCGCAATTCTAAGAAAAAAAAATATTTGTTTTCCTCACAATTGAAAATTATAACATGAAATTGCAATTCTGACTTTAACTCACAATTCTGACTTTATATCTCACAATTCTGACTTTATATCTCGCAATTCTGACTTTATAACTCACAATTCTGACTTTATAACTCACAATTCTGACTTTATATCTCGCAATTCTGACTTTATATCCCACAATTCTGACTTTATATCTCGCAATTCTGACTTTTTATAACTCACAATTCTGACTTATATCTCGCATTCTGACTTTATATCTCACAATTCTGACTTTATAACTCGCAATTCTGGACTTTTATACTCACAATTCTGACTTTATATCTCGCAATTCTGACTTTATATCTCACAATTCTGACTTTATATCTCGCAATTCGACTTTATATCTCACATTCTGACTTTATTCATCACACAATTCTGACTACTTTATAACGCAATTCTGACTTTATATCGCACAATTCTGACTTTATATCTCGCAATTCTGACTTTATATCTCACAATCTCTGACTTTATATCCACGCATTCTGACTTTATATCTCGCAATTCTGACTTTATATCTCCAATTCTGACTTTATATCTCACAATTCTGACTTTATAACTCGCAATTCTGACTTTATATCTCACAATTCTGACTTTATATCTCGCAATTCTGACTTTATATCTCCAATTCTGACTTTATATCTCGCAATTCTGACTTTATATCCCACAATTCTGACTTTATATCTCGCAATTCTGACTTTATCTCACAATTCTGACTTTATATCTCGCAATTCTGACTTATATCTCACAATTCTGACTTTATATCTCGCAATTCTGACTTTATATCCCACAATTCTGACTTTATAACTCGCAATTCTGACTTTATACTCACATTCTGACTTTATACTCGCACAATTCTGACTTTATATCTCGCAATTCTGACTTTATATCTCGCAATTCTGACTTTATATCTCGCATTCTGACTTTATACTCGCAATTCTGACTTTATATCTCACAATTCTGACTTTATATCTCACAATTCTGACTTTATAACTCGCAATTCTGACTTTATATCTCACAATTCTGACTTTATATCTCGCAATTCTGACTTTATATCTCACAATTCTGACTTTATATCTCACAATTCTGACTTTATATCTCACAATTCTGACTTTATAACTCGCAATTCTGACTTTATATCTCGCAATTCTGACTTTATATCTCGCAATTCTGACTTTATATCTCGCAATTCTGACTTTATATCTCACAATTCTGACTTTATATCTCGCAATTCTGACTTTATATCTCGCAATTCTGACTTTATAACTCGCAATTCTGACTTTATATCTCACAATTCTGACTTTATATCTCACAATTCTGACTTTATATCTCGCAATTCTGACTTTATATCTCGCAATTCTGACTTTATATCTCGCAATTCTGACTTTATAACTCGCAATTCTGACTTTATATCTCACAATTCTGACTTTATATCTCACAATTCTGACTTTTATACTCGCAATTCTGACTTTATATCTCACAATTCTGACTTTATCTCGCAATTCTGACTTTATATCTCACAATTCTGACTTTATATCTCACAATTCTGACTTTATATCTCACAATTCTGACTTTATAACTCGCAATTCTGACTTTATATCTCGCAATTCTGACTTTATATCTCGCAATTCTGACTTTATATCTCGCAATTCTGACTTTATATCTCACAATTCTGACTTTATATCTCACAATTCTGACTTTATAACTCACAATTCTGACTTTATATCTCGCAATTCTGACTTTATAACTCGCAATTCTGACTTTTTATAACTCACAATTCTGACTTTATATCTCGCAATTCTGACTTTATATCTCGCAATTCTGACTTTATAACTCGCAATTCTGACTTTATATCTCACAATTCTGACTTTATATCTCACAATTCTGACTTTATAACTCGCAATTCTGACTTTATATCTCACAATTCTGACTTTATATCTCGCAATTCTGACTTTATATCTCACAATTCTGACTTTATATCTCACAATTCTGACTTTATATCTCACAATTCTGACTTTATAACTCGCAATTCTGACTTTATATCTCGCAATTCTGACTTTATATCTCGCAATTCTGACTTTATATCTCGCAATTCTGACTTTATATCTCGCAATTCTGACTTTACATCTCACAATTCTGACTTTATATCTCGCAATTCTAACTTTATATCTCGCAATTCTGACTTTATATCTCGCAATTCTGACTTTATAACTCGCAATTCTGACTTTATATATCTGGCAATTCTGACTTTACAACTCACAATTCTGACTTTATATCTCGCAATTCTAACTTTATATCTCGCAATTCTGACTTTATATCTCGCAATTCTGACTTTATATCTCGCAATTCTGACTTTATATCTCAATTCTGACTTTATATCTCCAATTCTGACTTTATAACTCACAATTCTGACTTTATATCTCACAATTCTGACTTTTAACTCACAATTCTGACTTTATATCTCACATTCTGACTTTATATCTCGCAATTCTGACTTTATATCTCAATTCTGACTTTATATCTCCACAATTCTGACTTTATAACGCAATTCTGACTTTATAACTCGCAATTCTGACTTTATAACTCACAATTCTGACTTTATAACTCGCAATTCTGACTTTATAACTCGCAATTCTGACTTTATAACTCACAATTCTGACTTTATAACTCGCAATTCTGACTTTATATCTCGCAATTCTGACTTTAAATTCACAATTCTGACTTTATACTCACAATTCTGACTTTAAACTCACAATTCTGACTTTATAACTCACAATTCTGACTTTTATCTCACAATTCTGACTTTTAACTCACAATTCTGACTTTATATCTCACAATTCTGACTTTATAACTGCAATTCTGACTTTATATCTCACAATTCTGACTTTTAAATCGCAATTCTGACTTTATATCTCGCAATTTTGACTTTATAACTCGCAATTCGACTTTATAACTTGCAATTGTGAGTTTTATCTTGCAATTCTGAGAAATTGTGAGATAAAAGTCGCAAATGCTTTTATTATTTAATGGCGGAAATAAGTTGTCATGAATAATTCATTTCATATACTGTTTTTATTTGGATTGGATTTTTTTTTTAAATTATGACATCATTGTCATGACAATCATGTGCTTTGTCGCCCCAATTCTCATTTCTCAAGGTCAAGTCAGTTGCTGGTCGCAGCGCCCCCTTCTGAGCGGAATTATCTGAATTTGTCTTTAAGTTGATGTTTGTCCTTAAAGCTCTGTTTATTTGTTGATCCAGTGTGATTGAACATTACCCCCCACCCCCCTTTTGAGCATCTGTGAAATGTACAGAACAACAAAAGGTTGTTTGCTTTTGGAGATGTCATGGGAAATTGTGTGCACTCCTTCTTTCTGCGTGGCTCTACTTGAGAGCTTCACTCGACAATAGAGCGGCTGAACGAGGGCTGTTATTGTGGGATTAAGGATTCTTAGAGATTTTTTGTTGTTGTAAAGAACTAGTAACCTTTGCATAACATTTTTTGGATGTGCGTAAGAAAGGCCTTTGTAGTCTACCGTTTTCATCCTTGCAAAAAGAAGGAATGAATGTTCCTTTCTTTTTTTTTTAATTTAACCGTTAAAATATATTTTATTTTATTCTCAGGTGTGCCGAAGTGCTGTTTTTTTTTGTTTGTTTTTTGTTTTTTGAAGTACCATTTTACATTTAATTTTGTAGGATTATTTTAAGCATTAATACTTAATTTTAATTATTTCAATTAAAATACATTTTATGTAGGTAAAGAATTTTAAGCAATGGAAATGTGCTGCTTACAAGCATTCGGTCCTTGTGATGCACAGATGAAAAATAGTTGTTCCAACAAGTACATAATTGTGATTAATTAAATTCTCCAATGAATCATTATATTAACTTTTTTTTCTACATAAAACCCCAGAGATAAAGGTTCATTTATTCATGTGAATATGAATGACGGCTGTGAAAATGAAGACTAAAGAGCCTTTCAAAGACATAAAAGTACAACTACACAGTGACACTACACATTTTTTAACTCCTTATGTACGTATATACATGTTTTTATACTTATTTTTATACTTTTATACGTATTTATGTTTGTTTGTTTGTTTATTTATTTGAATAACATAAATCAATCAAGCACAATCATGCCATATTTTACTTGCTCTCATGTTGTTCCAAAACCAAATGACTCTATTTATTTTGCAGAGCACAAAAGATGATATTTTGAGGGATGTTGCAGTGTTTTTGTCCATACAATGAAAGTCAATGGTGTTTGAATAGTTGAAACATCCTTCAAAATATGTTCTTTTGTGTTCCACATAAAGACAGTCAAACAGGTTTAAAATGACATGAGGGTAAATGAATGATGACAGAATTTTCATTTTAGGATGAACTATCCCTTTAAGAAAGAAAGTCCAGTTGATTTCTGATGTCATGTTGACTTTATATGGAAACTACATCAAATCACACATCTAGAAATTGTTCTTGGAAAGCACTAGAACTAGATGTAAATTGTGAGAGAAGCTGCATTGTAAGCAAATTACTTTTTAAGGTAAAGTAAAATTGTACGTGAAAATAGGGTGGCACAAAAGAACGTGTTTTATGTTGTCAGAAGAGCCAGAAGTAGAGGTATTTTAGTGATAACTCAAAGCGATGTGGGTGGTGCCTATATCTTAACAATCACCATGCGTTCTGTGATATAGCATCATGCTGTGGAGCTGCTTTTCATCTGGGCAACTCAGTGGACAGAACAAAGACTGAGCGCTACACAATACCAGTATACAGAGTCGAGTAGAAAAGCGTATAACAGCTCGGGAGACATTTCATCTTTCAGCAGGACAATTTCAAACCGAAGGGCCATGATACCCGCTGTTTCTGAAGCGCATTTAAGGTGAAAAATCGCAAGCGTCTCCTTCCCCCAAATACAGCAGTAAAATGCAATCCGGTGATGGCTTAACATAATAAATTTCTCTCATTAAGCGCAGGACTCTTTGGAAGCCCCCTGCTGTAGCTTCAGCAATGCAGCTTTTGTAATAGCTTTACGATAACCTGTAGCATGTTTATGTGATTTGTAGCCCATCGCCCCGGGGTCCCCCATTGCGTTGTGTCGAATAAATTGGCTTAGGTGAGTAAGAGACGCCCGCAGAGCAAGACGCTGAGGTTTGTGCGTTCAAACTTTGCACACGCTCTCGCTCTGTGATTAATCACTTTGGTGATTGGGGTGGAAATTAGTCCTGTGGAGGAACACGCAATTAGAATCATTTATCTCTCACCTGCGATTGGCGCTTTGCAGAAGATACACAGACCTCGGCCTACATGTAAACACTGTCGCGATGTGATGTGATGTTTTTACATGCATCATTTTACACACGCCAGAGTCACAAGAGGGAACTGCTTTATGTTCTTGCATAACCCAGTTAACCCAGTGATTGGGTTGTTTTAACCCAGCGATTTAACCCAGAGATTAGGCTGTTTTAACCCAGTGATTGGGTTGTTTTAACCCAGCGATTTAACCCAGAGATTAGGCTGTTTTAACCCAGCGATCGGGTTGTTTTAACCTAGCGATTTAACCTAGCAATTGGGTTGTTTTAACCCAGAGATTGGGCTGTTTTAACCCAGAGATTAGGCTGTTTTAACCTAGCGATCGGGTTGTTTTAAACCAGAGATTGGGTTGTTTTAACCTAGCGATTTAACTCAGTGATTGGGCTGTTTTAACCCAGAGATTAGGCTGTTTTAACCCAGTGATTGGGCTGTTTTAACCCAGAGATTAGGCTGTTTTAACCCAGTGATTGGGCTGTTTTAACCCAGAGATTAGGCTGTTTTAACCCAGTGATTGGGTTGTTTTAACCCAGCAATTTAACCCATTGATTGGGCTGTTTTAACCCAGAGATTAGGCTGTTTTAACCCAGTGATTGGGTTGTTTTAACCCAGCAATTTAACCCAGAGATTAGGCTGTTTTAACCCAGTGATTGGGCTGTTTTAACCCAGAGATTAGGCTGTTTTAACCCAGTGATTGGGTTGTTTTAACCCAGCAATTTAACCCAGAGATTAGGCTGTTTTAACCCAGTGATTGGGCTGTTTTAACCCAGAGATTAGGCTGTTTTAACCCAGTGATTGGGTTGTTTTAACCCAGCAATTTAACCCAGAGATTAGGCTGTTTTAACCCAGTGATTGGGCTGTTTTAACCCAGAGATTAGGCTGTTTTAACCCAGTGATTGGGTTGTTTTAACCCAGCAATTTAACCCAGAGCTTAGGTGATTGGGTTAAATGTTTGCCCAACGTGCTGGGTAGTTTTATTTAACCCAACTATTGTTTAAAAATGATTATATTTCTGTCTTAAAATGAACCCAAAATATGTTGGAAATTAAAAATCACATAATTATAATCATAATGTGTTTATAATCATAAACACATAATTATGCTAATATATTATAACAATAATAAAAGGTGAACATTTATTAATAAGCAATTTAATAAATGTTTATTTTTTATTTTTAATACTTGATGTTAATTGGTGTTAATTTCAACATTTACTAACACATTATTAATATCAAAAGTTGCATCTGTTAATATTATTTAATGGACCTGAGCAAACATGAACTAACAATCAACAGTATTTTAATAACTAACGTTAACAAAGATTAATAAGTACTGTAACGAATGTACTGGTCATTGTGAGTTAATATTAGCTCATGCATGAACAAATGTTAAATAATAGAAACTTATTGTAAAGTGTTACAGAGAAAAATAATAATAAAATAAGTATCTATACATTTCACCATTATAGCATATAACTTTTTTACTCTTAAAGATAGTTGATATTTGATTAACTAGGTTATGCACAAGACAAACTTCAGAAGATTGTGCTTTGAAAATCACCTACTGTATAGAAATTACTTACAAAACAAAAGTCTTTGTATAATTTGCAAACCGGATCATATTCATATTCCCTCTTGTGCGATTCAGAAACTTCAGATTTTACATTATGTTGTGCTCTACTGCTAGCCTAATTATCAAGCTTTGTTCGTGTGCCATACCAGCGTCACCGTTTTCTCTGCTCTAGCCCTCGCTAGCGTCACCACTTGCGTTTCTGATAGAACAACAGTGAAATCAGATTAGCTTAAGCCGCTAAATGCATGGAGTTTGATCCCATTTGAAGGATGACAACACAGCGAATTTGTTTGTGTGTAAAAGGTGAATAAATCAGACAGAGGGAGAGAAAGAGGGCTAGAGACATGAAAAAGGACTTAGCCGTTCGCTCATAAGCAGCTTTGGCTCAGAGGGCACGACTCCCTTCCAGCGATGTGACACCGTTGTTAGACATGGAAGGAGAAAGTGTTTATGAGCTCACGCGGATTTAAGTGTCAGGTAGATGTGTCGGACCGCAGTGTCCAAAAGAAGCTCGCGCTAAAAAAAAACACACTTTGGTATTGCTATGGCATTGTCCAGAAATGCATGATATGACCATTGTACCATATCTAAAATATCAGTAAAACTTTGCAATAATGTCTAATTTGTTACCATTAGTTAATGCATTAACTGACAAAAACTGAGCAATATATTTTTGAAAAGTATTTATTAATGCTGGTTATTGCTATAATAGAAATACAGTTAGGCCTATTTATTGGTTGTTTGTTAACTAATTAACTAATGCTAAACAGATGCAACTTTTGATTTGAAAAAGATATCAGTAAAAACATATTGCTGTTTCTTTGTAACTATTGTATGAAATTTGCTAGCAATTTCTGAGTGAATCCTAAATAAATCCATCACCATTTCTTTTTAGTGTAGAACCATGATACTATGCTGTATTTTTAGGGCATGTACCATGGTACTATGGTGTATTTTGGGGCATATACCATGGTACTATGCTGTATTTTTAGGGCATGTATCATGGTACTATGGTGTATTTTTAGGGCATGTACCATGGTACTTCTATGCTGTATTTTAGGGCATGTGCCACCATGGTACTATGGTGTATTTTGGGGCATATACCATGGTACTGTAGCAAATTAGCTCAAAATAAATATGAATAATTAATCATAACTAGTTATAATTAATTATTAATATTTTAATCAGTTAATAAAATTAACTTAATGTAATAAAATTAATATTACAATCAATTAACCTTTTGTTCAATGAACACACAGTGTTAATTGTTTATTAATTCTAAGAAATGTTCATTTCCAGGTTATGGGAAATAACAATCTTATTCTACTAAAAGCCTGTAGTCAGGACCGACATGAATAGGGACTCCCGTATATGAGCGCAAAACACGGACAACCTTACGTGTGACATGAACAAGACTTTATTAACTAGACTAAACACTTAACTACTCTAACATTCACACACATACATGCATACAGTTTACCAAGAGAGAGAGGGCTAAAGCAGAGTACAGGAAGCAAGAGGTTACAGCATTGTTGTACATTTCAGCAGATCAACAGCCTTGAGCAAACCATCAGTTTAGTTTTAACAGGCCCTTCTTTCAAAGGGGTAAGATACTCAATGTATCAGATAATGAGACTAAGTTTGATACTTGCATGTCTCTCCAAGTTAAATTAAGACTGTCCTGATGCAATTTGTGGAGGCTCCCGTTGAATCTTTGCTGATATTGTCTTGATGAAAGAGAACCAGTTGGATTCAGAGGATCTTTGGTGAATGGAAGGTCTAGGCCGAGGCCTGGCACAAGCTTGGGGTTCCTTAGAAGCTTCTAGCTTCTTAAAGCATGATCTTGACGTCAGCATTTGTCAGTAAAAGAGAAGAAGAGGAGGAAGGGCAGGAAGAGAAGAGTTTGATCTTGTGTTCAGTGAATATAAGAGGTGAAGATGTCACACCCTCTTAAGGTGTCTGAGCCAATAAGGAGTTGCCCCCTCGGAGGGAAGTTTTACGAGTCTTTGTTCTGTAGCAAGATATTAGCATAAGACACTGAATTGGATGTTTGAGAGAAGAACCCTCTAGATTCTTATAATACTAACATGTCACAGAGTTAGTAACATGTAACATAAATTACCAAATAGGAAATGAAAGTTGGAGTCCGTAGATACCAAACATGCTGCCAATGTGACCTTAGTCAACTATACATTTGCAACTATGGAACATTAATACCAAAATAGTTCAAAAGAGAGAATTAATACATAGAATAAAGCCTATAAAAGGAAAGTCATGAGATGGGAAAATGGGATACGTGTTTATACATTTCCCAAGTTGTTATATAGAGAATACATAGGATTAAGAGAGTTTATTTGTCCTTCTCAGGAAGAATGAGTCACTAGTCTCTACAGCATTCTTCTGGATCATAAAAGTACCATATATCTGTAACAGGACACCTAGGTTGGCCTGTGTGCTAGCTACACTTGGGATGCTGGTTGCAGTTTTAGGGGGATGAGTTCAGAGAACTTTGATAGTGAGAGTGAGTTTATGGGTAATT
Organism: Ancherythroculter nigrocauda; assembly: GCA_036281575.1. Lineage (NCBI taxonomy): Eukaryota > Metazoa > Chordata > Actinopteri > Cypriniformes > Xenocyprididae > Ancherythroculter > Ancherythroculter nigrocauda. The sequence goes on from VTFQ01000012.1 coordinate 2,397,680, forward strand.
CATTAAATACAATGAATAATTGTGTGGCTGATTGGTCCAGACACTACAGTACTATGCTGTATTTTTAGGGCATGTACCATGGTACTTCTATGCTATATTTGTAGGGCATATACCATGGTACTATGATGTATTTTTAGGGCATGTACCATGGTACTATGCTGTATTTTTAGGGCATTTAATATGGTACTATTGTGTATTGTTAGTGCATGTACCATGGTACTATGCTGTATTTTTAGGGCATGTACCATAATATATTTTTAGAGCATGTACAGCTGTATTTTTTATTAAGCAATCTTAACAAAGATGAATAAATTCTGCATTGCTCATTGTTAGTTAATGCATTGGATTATTGTAAACTGTTACCAGTGTTTTTTCCACCTAAATTCACATTTCTGCCACAATAAGTGGTGTTTACCCACAATTACCTTAGATGGATTTACAAAAGACACAAATGAACAAAGAGACGTTTGAAGTTCCCTTCTCGAGGTCTCTGATTCACGCCGTGTCCCATTCATGATCTGGTTCATTATCTTACATCATTTACATGCCTGAGCCTTGTTCAGATTGACATGTGAAGCAGTCTGAGCGTGTGGCATTCCACTCGTAACCCTGTGGTATTTGAGCGTGCGGGCCTGATCGGATGAGAAGAGACAGATATCATATAGTGTCGCATGTGCAGGGAAAGGCCGGGTGGAAAGGCAAATACTAAGAACGGCCCGGGGACGAGAGGCCTGTCAACTCCACACAAGACATCAAACGGCAGCGAGCGGCTCTCCGTGACAGATCACAAGGGTCTGGTCCTCCCGCGGGACAGTCCCAGCTAGATGACTAATGTTTAAGGGGAAAAGTACACTCGCGCTTTCATGCACACGCATGCACACGCAGACGGCTGTGGAGATGGATTGGATCCCGCTCATATGGTGACACATACACTGTATAGTGTTCAATCCACTCCTACAGCCAAGAATGAAAATGTTCCCATCCTCATTTCATTAAAAATACATATAGTAGTGGCCAAAAGTGATGTCCGGAGGGGATATTAGGTTTTAATGACCCTACAAGTTCGATTGAACCATCAAAATAAGTGTTTTATAGTTTTTAAATATGAGGGAAGAACAAAACACTAAACTTGGTTTAGGTATTTATCTGACAAAATTATTGATCAGTTTCTAACTATTTATCAGTAACTAACAAAACTTTGCCACTTTCAAAAAGTAAGGAATACATTTTCAATGTATTATTTAAATAAATCATGTTTTTAAATTCACATATAAATAGATATACAAACCCGATTCCAATCTCATAAACTTATATTTTATTCACAATAGAATATAGATAACATATCAAATGTTGAAAGTGAGACATTTTGAAATGTCATGCCAAATATTGGCTCATTTTGGATTTCATGAGAGCTACACATTCCAAAAAAGTTGGGACAGGTAGCAATAAGAGGCCGGAAAAGTTAAAAGTACATATAAGGAACAGCTGGAGGACCAATTGGCAACTTATTAGGTCAATTGGCAACATGATTGGGTATAAAAAGAGCCTCTGAGAGTGGCAGTGTCTCTCAGAAGTCAAGATGGGCAGAGGATCACCAATTCCCCCAATGCTGCGGCGAAAAATAGTGGCGCAATATCAGAAAGGAGTTTCTCAGAGAAAAATTGCAAAGAGTTTGACGTTATCATCATCTACAGTGCATAATATCATCCAAAGATTCAGAGAATCTGGAACAATCTCTGTGTGTAAGGGTCAAGGCCGGAAAACCATACTGGATGCCTGTGATCTTCGGGCCCTTAGACGGCACTGCATCACATACAGGAATGCTACTGTAATGGAAATCACAACATGGGCTCAGGAATACTTGCAGAAAACATTGTCAGTGAACACAATCCACCGTGCCATTCGCCGTTGCCGGCTAAAACTCTATAGGTCAAAAAAGAAGCCGTATCTAAACATGATCCAGAAGCGCAGGTGTTTTCTCTGGGCCAAGGCTCATTTAAAATGGACTGTGGCAAAGTGGAAAACTGTTCTGTGGTCAGACAAATCAAAATGTAAAGTTCTTTTTGGAAAACTGGGACGCCATGTCATCCGGACTAAAGAGGACAAGGACAACCCAAGTTGTTATCAGCGCTCAGTTCAGAAGCCTGCATCTCTGATGGTATGGGGTTGCATGAGTGCGTGTGGCATGGACAGCTTACACATCTGGAAAGGCACCATCAATGCTGAAAGGTATATCCAAGTTGTAGAACAACATATGCTCCCATCCAGACGTCGTCTCTTTCAGGGAAGACCTTGCATTTTCCAACATGACAATGCCAGACCACATACTGCATCAATTACAACATCATGGCTGCGTAGAAGAAGGATCCAGGTACTGAAATGGCCAGCCTGCAGTCCAGATCTTTCACCCACAGAAAACATTTGGCGCATCATAAAGAGGAAGATGCGACAAAGAAGACCTAAGACAGTTGAGCAACTAGAAGCCTGTATTAGACAAGAATGGGACAACATTCCTATTCCTAAACTTGAGCAACTTGTCTCCTCAGTCCCCAGACGTTTGCAGACTGTTATAAAAAGAAGAGGGGATGCCACACAGTGGTAAACATGTCCCAACTTTTTTGAGATGTGTTGATGCCATGAAATTTAAAATCAACTTATTTTTCCCTTAAAATGATACATTTTCTCAGTTTAAACATTTGATATGTCATCTATGTTGTATTCTGAATAAAATATTGAAATTTGAAACTTCCACACCATTGCATTCTGTTTTTATTCACAATTTGTACAGTTTCCCAACGTTTTTGGAATCGGGTTTGTATTTGCAGTGTCCTCTGAGGAGGCTGACATATGAAGTGTGAATTGAAGAGTATCTGAAAGGTCAGCTGTGATAATGAGGGATAGTTATGCGTGAAGGAGGCAAATTACACTTATTCTCCTTTTTGCATTTTGGATGGTAGTAAATGGTGCATTGTCATTTAAATATCAATTCTGATTTACTAGTAATGAGAGGAGTCTGTGTGCGGTAAGCCTGTTCTGGCATTTATGTAGTGAATCCACATCAGAGTTGTGTCCATTAGGAAATAGAAGAGTATTTAATTTTTATTGCTTTAGTTAATGTTTTTTTTTTTTTTAAATATATTTTTTGAGGCTTGCCCTCTCTTGCCTCCTCAAAGGAACTGCTGCTGCATATGTTTAATTGTTTGTTTAATTCATGTCTATAAATGTAGTTAAACGTAACAATAAAATAATTTTAAATGCAACTTTTATAGGATTTGTATTGCATAGCTCTTTTATTGCATTTTTAGAATGCATTTGTTAACTTTTTACTGAATTGATAATTGATTTAATTTTGTTTTTAAATGGCACTGAGGGACGCAAATCTTTTTTTTAAATTTTTTTTTTTAATCACTTTAATGAAATGAATCATGTGAATGAACTGATTCTCTAAAATGAATCAGATTTCCCAACACTACTTGATAGAGAGAAACGAGAGCATGTTTATATGAAGCTTGTTTCTGCCACTATATAAAAAAAAATAAAAAGGTAATTGCACAAATTGCACAAATCGCAATTTGTGACATTTAAGCTCGCAATTGTGAGTTATAAAGTCAGATTTGCACTATATAAAGTCAGAATTGCATCTGCAGAGTTTATAATATCTTATAAAGTCAATATTGCAACTTAGAATTGTTTATATCTTGTAATTCTGACATTACAACATGCAATTGTGAGTTTATATCATGTCATTCTGACTTTATAACTTGCATATATGAGAAAAATAGTCTGAATCGTGAGATAAAAAATTGCAATTACCTTTTTTTTTTTTTTTTTTCATGGCGGAAACATGTTTGACACTTTT
>VTFQ01000012.1:2406538-2544214 GCA_036281575.1 Ancherythroculter nigrocauda
GAAACTCCAGCTTTAATCATTTTGAAGGGAAAACATCAGTGTCCGTGTGTGGTCTCCTTTGAGTATACTACAAGCATTTGTCCTTGCTTTCACTTTCCGTGTGTGTGTGTGTGCGTGTTTCCTTTTCATTTTCCAATCCGAGGAAGCGTGAGTGTTCCTCTCTGACTTCATTTGTACTTTAGGGAGCAGGGAAAGACTTTGCAAAAAGAATTTTAATTTACTTTTTTTTTTTTTCCTCTCTCCTCTAATTACACTTTTGGATTTCCTATCACCCTCCCTAAAAATTGACACAAATGCCGTGCGAGCCTTTTGATGACCGTGTAATGAGAAATGAGCAACGAGAGAACATGGGAATTTTAGCGGGATTGTCTGAAGTGCCGCCCACTCCCTCTCTTTCCCGCGCCTCTGTTTCTCCCGCCCTCCTAAACGCTTCCATCTGTTGTCTCACAAACCGGCTAATGTAGTAACTGGGCCCGATGCCTCTCACAAGTACACCCACTCTCACTGCGACAACTTCTTCTTCGACTTGCACTTCAGATTTATCACAGAACCTGTAATTCGAAAGCCTAGAAGCCCAGAGATCTCAGTGTAGTTTTAGCAAAATATGACAAAAAGGGCATTTTTGTTGTTACATTTTTTGGAAGAAAAGATGTCTGCAGCTCCTGCACAGTACATTGTACTTACTATGCAAGCACATAGTAGTTAAGCCCGCGTAATATAAAGTGGGTCCCAAACTTCCCTTCAAATTGCCATAAGCAAGTGGAACATGACTTGTGTTTGCACCGTTTGTGACAACACCAGCTGCATGAACCTGGCGATGTAGATATGCACACTTTTGTTTGTCACGGGTATCATCTCAACATGTGGACGTACTCTAGACTAACACAGCATTGGACTTGCCAGAAACAGCAAAGACTGCTGAAACCGCACGATGTGCAGTGAGTCATCTAAATCATGTAAATATTGACTTGTCGGCTACTTTTCCGGAGGAGTAGTCGACTAGTAAATATGAGTAGTCATGCAATCTCATCTACGTTCCTTCAAGGTGCATCTGTGGGGTTTTATGATCCAGCAGGTGAAAATGCTTCATCTAATCACTTAGTAAAGTAACAACACATGTGATTTGAGGGACCATGCATGTACGCTCTTGGACGACGCACACACTGAGGTTTATTAAAATCTCTTTCTGTCTCTCTCTGCAGCTCATTCACACCATCAGCGTGGTGGACAGGGATGAACCGCAGTCTGGACATCGATTCTACTTCACGCTGGCACCCGAGGCCTCCAACAACCGCCACTTTACGCTATGGGACATCAAGGGTGAGAGACCGGATCTTTACCTTTTTATTATACATTTTGGATGCTTTGGAAAGTTTTCTTTTACATGCATGCATTTTACATGCATTTACTATTGCATTTACATTAAAGTTTGGAATAATTACTGCAGTCTTCAGTGTCACGTGATCTTTCAGAAATCATGCTGATTTGATGATTGTTATTAAAGGGTTAGTTCACCCAAAAGTGAAAATTCTGTCATTTATTACTCACCCTCATGTCGTTCCACACCCGTAAGACCTTCGTTCATCTTCGGAACACAAATTAAGATATTTGGCTCAGTGAGGCCTTCATAGGAGCAATGACATTTCCTCTCTCAAGATCCATAAAGGTACTAAAAACATATTTAAATCAGTTCATGTGAGTACAGTGGCTCAATATTAATATTATAAAGTGACGAGAATATTTTTGGTGCACCAAAAAAACAAAATAATGACTTATTTAGTGATGGCCGATTTGAAAACACTGCTTCATGAAGCTTTAGAGCATAAATGAATCAGTGTGTCGAATCTGCTGTTCGGAGCGCCAAAGTCACGTGATTTCAGCAGTTTGACACGCGATCCGAATCATGATTCGATACACTGATTCATTTATGCTCCGAAGCTTCTTGAAGCAGTGTTTTGAAATCGGCCATCACTAAATAAGTCGTTATTTAGTTTTTTTGGCACACCAAAAATATTCTCGTCGCTTTATAATATTAATATTGAACCACTGTACTCACATGAACTGATTTAAATATGTTTTTAGTACATTAATGGATCTTGAGAGAGGAAATGTCATTGCTCCTATGAAGGCCTCACTGAGCCATCGGATTTCAACTAAAATATCTTAATTTGTGTTCCAAAGATTAACAAAGATCTTACGGGTGTGGAACGACATGAGGGTAAGTAATAAATGACAGAATTTTCATTTTTGGGTGAACTAACCCTTTAATGGTCATTATTATCAGTGTTGAAAACATTTCACAATTTTGACTGTTTTTTTAATCAAATAAAAGCAGCCTTGGTGCATGAGCACAAGAGACTTCTTTTAAAAACATTTAAAAAAATCTTCATTAAACCAAACTTTTGATCGGAGGTGTATCTATTATCTATTGCATTTAGGCAAAAAGGTTCCACATAGCAGTCAATGGGCGTATAATCACATTTACAGATAAAATCAGAAAAGGTGCAGGTATATATATATATATATATATATATATATATAGTCAAACCAAAAATTATTCAGACATTTTTTTTATATTTTTGATATATTTTTACTAGTGGGTGCAGGACACTATAGTTCATTTATGTAAGTGAGGATAGCAAAATAAAGTAAACTGTGACATATTATACCCAAAAATTATTCATACAGTGGACTATCAGTAATTTTGATAAAAATTTGGAACCAAAGATTATTCAGACACTTTGACCTGACCATGTTTTGCTTAAGTGTTATCTGACATAATTAAGATTATTTTTTTCTGACACAGTTAAACTCTGAGATCTTGTCATATGTTATTACCATTTATTTAATGAATGAAATGTTCAAGGTGTCTGAATAAATTTTGATTTGACTGTATATATATATATATATATTAAAGATGCACCGATATATCGGCCAATAATCGATAACTGATAGTTTAAAAAAAGCTGATAGTCAGGGCCGATATATCCTGTCAATCAAAAGAGAGCTGGAAAAAGCACTGAATTTGTGATTTGTTTAAAGAAAATGCTAAGAAACCAGTTTGATTTTCAATATAAATAGTAATTATATGAATTAATAACATTCAGAAAGTTAAGAAATATTTATTTAATCTTCAGAATTTAGTTAATGTGTGTTAATATTAATTTGAGTGACGTGTTTGTTTATAACTGATACCAGTTACTCTGAAACAAGTTGATGATGGAGTACAGAATAGAATTTTTATTTGCATTTCTTTCAAAATATAATGATTAATTATTAATTATAATGAAATTATCATTAATTTAAAAGAAGGTATAAAAGGCATAACCTCCAAACTATCAGTATCGTTATCGGCAGATATCAAATTTAGTATCGGTGCATCTCTAATATATATATATATATATATATATATATATATATATATATATATATATATATATATATATCTTTGGCTCAGTTATGAGTATTGAAGCAGAATTTTAACTCTGGTCCCTGTTGGGTTTTGCAAAGACATTTCACCTTTGACTCCTGTGTGGCATGATGACCACAGCTCCTGCAAAGGAGAAATCAATACGAGTGAAACAGTCTTCCCCTTAATCCTCTCGTGTTGGACAGTCTTGAACCGCCTGTCCATCTTTAGGCGAAACAGAAACATCAGATCTGTTTGTTGAGTCTGACGTTCTGTTAGAAAGGCACTTCAAAAAACCATCCGACCAGTGAGAGTTTCTACAAAGCATTTTCACACGATCTTTGAGCAAACTTCTCCAAGTGGACACGTTATCTTTGACTCTGCACTCATGGATAATCAGATGGATGCAGTTCCTCCAGGCTGTTTCGGTGTATGACACTCCCTCGACAGGACGCTCGGCTGTCTCTGACCCGCATGAGGTGTCATAAAAGTACGAGCCAAGTTTTCCGCTCTCCCGAAAAGACCAATATGAGCAGAAAAAAAAACCTTTTGGTGTAAGTCTGACTTGACAAATGCAATCTTTCATGAACGCTCCCGAGAGGTAGGCCGCATTGTCACTTTTATGACATCACCTTCTGTTGTAGCATCTGGTGTTTGTGTTCGGAAACAGAGAATGAGGGGTATTTAATATTTCTGTCCAATTCATATGCATGGGTTTTCTGTTATGTTCTGGGAATTCTTTTGTTTTGATTATTTTGACTTTAAGAATTATTATTTAAAGACCCAAAATTGGAGCTAAAGTTGACAAATGTTTAACAAATAAACATTGAAAATCCTAATTAAATTGCACATAAAATTATAGATAGATAGATAGATAGATAGAGCGCTCTAGAATTATTGAAGTGAATCCATCTGCAAATAATCAGGCATTTTCTCCTTAGATAGCTCTCAAATGTATATTTTTCATTTCATTTTTCCCCGTCAGGCCGAGCGGGATTGTGTTATTGCCGGCCTCTTTAGAGATGTGTGTAAGTTGATGTGACGCTTGGGCAAATCCAGACTGATCTGACAGGATGGAAATGTCAGCTGTGGAGAGCTAGGGAAATGTCAGCGGAGCACGTGAGGGTGGCTGAGGGCCGAACAAACACAAACACATACATGCACGCTTGAGCGGAGAGCCCTGCGCGGGACACGCTCTGTGATACGAACACTCACACTGAGACACACAAACGAACTATAGCTGTTAGAAATGCACTTGTTTACTAAATCACTGTGAGAATACAAACTGTGCAACTGTGCATTGATATTAAAAGAGTGTATCTCATGAAGAAACCTCCAGGTCATATTTCACCCCAAAATCAAGAAAACTGACCAGAAGTGTAATTTATGGAAGATAAGATTGAGCACAAACAGTAGTAGAATAAGAACATACAAAATGAGAAATAAAAAAATTACAAGGCAGTATGCAAATCATTGTAAGCGATAGCATATTAACAATTGCTGAATTAATTGTATTAATAAATTAATATTTATATATTTGTGAATGTGTGTATCTCTCTCTCTCTCTCTCTCTCTCTCTCTCTTTCTCTCTCTCTCTCTCTCTCTCTATATATATATATATTAGGGGTGTGACGAGACAGATATCTCACGAGACGAGACGAGATGAGACAAGATTTTTACATGCTATTTTTAAGAAATCCTCAATGGCAAAATACACAACTAGAAAAAATAATCTGCAGGTGCATTTAAAATGTTTTAAGTAATCATCTTGTAATGAATGTCATTTCAGTTCTACTTTCTGAGTATGAATTATCATATACAGTAAAAGACAACAATACTAAAGCACAGTAAAAGGTTTTGCCACAAACTCAACTGACTGACTTCTCTTCTGTATAATTTCAGTCTCTTCAGACCTTACTGTACATGATTTATGAGCTTCTACAACCTTTGACCTTCTAACTGAACTCCTTTCCACAAACTGATCATATAATAAAAACAGTATAAATAAAAATGTTAACACTTTACAATAAGGTCTCATTTATTAACATTAATGTATTAACCAACATCAGCTAACAATGAGCAATATCTTTGTTTAATGTTAGTTAATAAAAATAGTCATTCATTGTTAGTTCATGATAGTTCACAGTGCATTAACTAATGTTAACAAATGAAACCTTATTGTTTGTGCTTAATAAGATTAAGAGAAAACTGTTATTCGTTTTCATGGTAACACTTTACATTAAGTGCAACCATAATCACACTCTCAATATTCAAAGTGCAAATAAGACCAATTTTTTTTTATTTTTTATACAGAGCTAAGAGATGCTTACAACTACACTGCCCAGCCTAAAATCAGGGAGCCGCTGTTCATCAGGGAGCCGCTTTCAAAATGCAGGGTATTGAAATCGCGTTTGAATGCGCGCTCGCGTTTACTTTCACTTTCGCGCGTACTCTGTAAATATGGCACGGTGGCGACCGTTATCCAACTGAATTAAATGTTTTTTATTTAAATACAAAGCAAAATGACAGTGGAGGTGTAATGTAAATGTAGCGGTGGCTTATTCTTTCCTAATCATCCTAACCACTGTGTCATAGCAACATCACGAGACTACTTATCGCCTCGACGAGAAATCTCGTCACATTTTAGTCTCACAAGATCTCGTGACATGAGATCTCGTCACACCCCTAATATATATATATATATATATATATACAGGTGCTGGTCATATAATTAGAATATCGTGAAAAAGTTCATTTTTTTATTGTAAATTATTTTAAAAAATGAAACTTTCATTTATACTAGATTCCCTACATGTAAAGTAAAACATTTCAAAAGTTTTTTTTTTTGTTTTGTTTTGTTTTTTAAATTTGTTGATTAGAGCGTACAGCTAATGAAAGTCCAAAATCCAGTATCTCAAAATATTAGAATATTTACATTTGAGTTTCATTAAATGACCATCCCTACAGTATACATTCCGGGTATCTCTTGTTCTTTGAAACCAGACTAATGGGGAAGACTGCTGACTTAGCAATGGTCCAGGAGACAATCATTGACACCCTCCACAAAGAGAGTAAGTCACAGAAGGTCATTACTGAATGGGGTGGCTGTTTACAGAGTGATGTATTAAAGCATATTAAATGCAAAGTTGACTAGAAGGAAGAAATTGGGTAGGCAAAGGTGCACAAGCAACAGGGATGACCACAGGCTTGAAAATACTGTCAAGTAAAGCCGATTCAGACACTTGGGAGAGCTTCACAATGAGTAGAATGAAGCCGGAGTCAGCGCATCAAGAGTTACCACACTCAGACATCTTCAGGAAAAGGACTACCAAACCACTTCTGAAACAGAAACAACGTCAGAAGCTTCTTACCTGGGCTAAGGAGAAAAAGAACTGGACAGTGAACAGTGGTCAAAAGTCCTCTTTTCAGATAAAAGTAAATTTTGCATTTCATGTTGAAATCATGGTCCCAGAGTCTGAAGGAAGACTGGAGAGGCACAGAATCCAAGCTGCTTGAAGTCTAGTGGGAAGTTTCTGAAGTCAGTAATGATTTGGGGGGCCGTGACATCTGCTGGTGTTGGTCCATTGTGTTTTATCAAGTGCAAAGTCAATGCAGTCATCTTCCAGGAGATTTTGGAGCACTTTATGCTTCCATCTGCTGACAAGCTTTATGGAGATGCTGATTTCCTTTTCCAGCAGGACTTTAGCACCTGCCCACAATGCAAAAACCACTTCCAAGTGGTTTGCTGACCATGATATTACTGTGTTTTATTGGCCAGCCAACATGCCTGACCCCTGAATCTATGGGATATTTTCAAGAGAAAGATGAGAAACAGTCGATCCAACAATATACAGATGATCTGAAGGCTCAATAGTGCCTCAGCAGTGCCACAGGCTGATCACTTCCATGCCACACTTCACTGATGCTGTAATTTGTGCTAGGAGCAAGTCATTTGCTGTAATATGTGCTGCTTGAGTGTACAAATGAACATACTTTAAAGAACTTGAACTTTTCTGTTTTGAAAATCCATTTTTTTGGTTCATCTTAGGAAATATTCAAATATTTTGAGATACTGGATTTTGGACTTTCATGAGCTGTACGCTCTAATCATCAAAATTAAAAAAAAAAAAAAAAACTTTTGAAATGTTTTACTTTACATGTAGGGAATCTAGAATATATGAAAGTTTCATTTTTAAAAATAATTTACAATAAAAAAATGAACTTTTTCACGATATTCTAATTATATGACCAGCACCGGTGTGTGTATATATATATATATATAATATATTAAAAGTATGAATAATATTTAATAATATTAAGTAATAATATAAATGTCATTGTTAATGAATCATTACAAATAATAGTAATATTAAATAATATTAATACATAATTCTCTATAATTAACAAAATTATATGTGTGTGTGTATCTATGTGATTTATCATGTAAAAATATAAATTTTATTTAATATTGAAATGATTAAATATTATTAATAATATTAAATACAATAGTAATTAATAATACTTGATTAACAATAAAATAAATAAAATATTTTTATAATATTTATACATTTCATAGTATTTTTATGATTGTTATTACTATTATTCTTTTCTATTATGGTAATGGTATTTTTGGGGGAAAATGTGCTTAATTCTCAAAAAAAGGTGAAGTGTGTGACTTCTGTACTACCAATGGCACCAAACGGATTTGCAATCTGTTTAAGTGGTATAACAGAGCATAACAGCATTTCTCTCATTTGAATTCGGGATGAAATATGACCCAGAAACTCTCCTAAAACGACACCTACACAGGTTTCCCCTCTCAAGCACACTCAAAAGAGCACACTTTGTATCCTCCCACGTCCCATATCCCCATACTTCTGTTTTCATGGACACATTTGTCAACCTGTCAAATTGAATCTGTCACTTTTTTTCTTCGACACCGCAGCGCTGCGTTACCTTCTCCCCCTGTGATCCGACACAAGGACAAACAGTTTTTTTAGGATGTCAAACTTTTTAGCTATCTGTGCTATTGATTCAACTGTCCTTTCACCATAATATTAAATTCATCTGTTACTCTGTGCTTTGAATAGCCACATCTGAGTCCTTCCAGAGAGAGAGAGAGCTGTTTGGCACGTTGGGAATTTGATTGACGACTCCAAACAAAACATCTTTTGTTTTTTCATTTTGGACAGCTCGTCTGGAGCCAGTCAGGCTGTTTTCTCTCACCAGTGTTTGATTTGTCTTTCCCTCGTATGCTACTAACATTTTCCGTGTCCGTTTGCTCCCCAGTTGCCTGTTGGCATGTTTTTAGTCGAAACAGAACATATAGCGCAGGCAGAGGGCATTGTTCGTTGTTACTCAGTTTGTTTGGGGATTTTTTTGGCATCGGCTGGAAGTTTTGTTCTGGTTTGATTTCATTGTTCTCTTTCCATATTCTGTATTCAAAGGAGTTTGACTGTTCTGCCCTCAGTCGGCTGATCCTGTGAAACAGAAACATTAAAATATGTTTCCATCTGGCAAATACTGATGCCCAAAACATGTGTGAATGTGATTCATCAGATCAAGTGCGTGTATCTGTGTCTTAAGTGGATTTTCTAATGCTGTGACATTCATGGTTATTTTGGCTCAAGTGTCCATCCACTTTTTAGGAATGTATTTTATTAGATTATACACTACAGGTCAGAAGTTTTTGAACCAAAAATTAATTTTGAGTGTTTTTGAAAGAAGTCTATTTTGCTCACCAAGGCTGGATTTATTTGATTAAAAATACAGTGAAAACAGAAAAATTGTGAAATATTATTACAATTTAAAATAAGTGCTTTCTATTGTAATATATGTTAAAATGTAATTTATTCCTGTGATGCAAAGCTCAATTTTCAGCAGCTATTACTCCAGCCTTCAGTGTCACATGATCGTGAAAATTCAGCTTTACCAACACAAAAATAAAGTATGTTTTAAAAATATATTCAAATAGACAATCACCTATTTAAATTGTAATAATATTTCACAATATTGCTGTATTTGCTATATTTTTGATCAAATAAATGTAGCCTTTGTGAGCTGCAAAAACATTAAAAAACATTTAAAAAATCATAATAATTGCAAACTTTTTGTCCGGTAGTGTATATGTATCATATTAGTTCAACTCTGCATGGAAATTTAAAGATGATATATATTGTATTTGGCAAAATCACATCAATAGGATTTTGTTTACATGTTTTCCATTTCCAGATGGACATGATGGATTTGAATAAAATCCCAAAGCTCTTTTCTACAATATTTCATCAGCTAGTTATTGTTCAGTCATTGTGTACAGTAAAACCAGCTCGATTTGTGAGCGATTTTTTTTTCTGTGTGTCACAGAAAATGATTTTTAAAATGATTCAATTCGCAAACAAGTCATTCAGAACCTGTTTGCGAATTGAATCATTTTAAAAATCTGTATCCAACATCTGGAAAGGTCATAGCAATTCATCGGTCAAAAAGTGCAGAATCCCTTATAAACGTAAGCACTAAATTTGATTCACAGCTTTTGATGACTCGAAATCAATTATTAAGCTAATCTGAATGCTGATACGAGGTGCTGAACTCAATCAATGGTTTCCTTCTGCGTCCTCTTTTTGTCATTTAGGTGTTTGCCAGAAAGACGTGGCCCAACTAGATTAATATTGAAAGGTCACGGCTCTGTGCTCTTTAATAAATGATTGGTTGATAGATTTGACATAACCCAATCAATGACTGTGTCTCCGTCACATTTTAAAATGCATCTCAGAATTTACTTCAGCTCATTGCAGGGCAAACAACTCAGCTGTTGTTCGGTTATGTTTTTATGTTTTTAGACTTTAGAAAGGGAAATGGATTTGTTGCCTTTCTTGATGGAGTTTGCTATATTTATGAGAATGAGAATGCCTTTGAGAGAAGATTTACTGATCCAGTCAAGTCACAATGTCACAGTGCTTTTACTCAGCAAAAATTCTCCGTCTCTCTCTAACAGATCTGGTAACGCATGCTGTATTTATCAGTAAGTCGTGCTCTAGCGGTATAGGTGACAGTGATGTATGTCCTCCATGATGGATGGCTGGTGTGCCTGTATGCAAGTCCATTAGTTGAGTTGTTGCTGTAGTTTTTTCACAGTATTTTGCTGTTTGTCAGTGTTAGTCACATTCATACATCTGGCGTTTCAGCAACTGGCTGTAAAAGCTTTTGGGTAGTTTTGGAGAACTTTAGACTTGCTGTTTCTTTCTAAATAAAGTTTGCAATGAGTTAAGTTTATGGTAGAAAAAAATTATTGACTTTAACGCATTACAAGTAACGCATTACAACTTGAGTTATGTAATCAGATTACTTTTCTGAAGTAACTAGTAAAGTAATGCATTACTTTTTCAATTTACAACAAAATATCTGTTACTTTTTAAAATAAGTTACTTTTTCACATTTATTGACTGCCAGCGCTCCTGTCCCGGTGTTGTGTGCGCTGTGTGAACGTGATAGACAAAATGTGAACATGCATTTACTCATCTCACTTGCACAAAAACATTCAGTATTCCTCAAAATGAATAAAAACTGTGAAATGAAATCCCAGAATTGTCACGTGAAAAGAAGACTGGATGCAATAGCAAGTTAATCACTTTAATAGTGCTTCACGCCAGGATAGTCAGATATAAACACACAATAAAGTCACAACACAGACAGCAGGAGAGATGGTAACACAGGGACTGGATGGGCGATGGGGTCCGTGGTGAGTGGTGCTCCGTGGTGAGAATCCGTGAGATCAGATGAGCAAGGTAAATCCAGAACGAGTATCCAGGGGAACAGACAGGAAACAGCAACGAGAACTCCAACTCCAGGAAACAAGAAACACGGAAACACGAGACAACACCAGGACTCCAAAACAACGATCTGACAAACATGAGACGAAAGACAAGGCGTTAAATAGGCAAGATCTAATGACCCACAGCTGCCGCTGATCAGTAATCAGCGGCGACGCCCACACAGAACAATCAGGTGACACACCCCACAACCCACACACAGACAACAGAATGACACAGTGGATGTGCGAACCGTGACAGTACCCCTCCTCCTAGGAACGCCTCTCGGCGTTCCCACCACTCCTTACCTGTTGATTGTAATCATCAATAAGGGAGTGATCCAGAATGTCCCTCGCAGGTACCCAACTTCTCTCCTCCGGACCGTAACCTTCCCAGTCCACCAAGTACTGGAATCCGCGTCCCCTCCGCCTCGAGTCCAGAATACGATTAACCGAATAAGTTGGTTCCCCGTCTACGAGACGCGGCGGTGGAGGAACCGGAGCAGGCGGATTAAGTGGTGAATGAAAAACTGGTTTGATTTTGGACACATGGAAGGCGGGATGAATCCTCCTGTACGCCGGAGGCAATTTGAGGCGGACTGCCACTGGACTAATGATCTTAGTGACAGTAAACGGGCCAATGAATTTGGGAGCAAGCTTATTAGCCACGGAGCGGAGCGGAATGTTCTTAGTAGAAAGCCACACTTTTTGACCAACGACGTATACGGGTGGCTTTGACCGGTGGCGATTGGTCTTAGCCTTGGTGCGCGCCCTCACTTGCAACAGAGTCTCGCGGGCTCTGTTCCAAGTGCGATGGCACCTCTGGACAAAGGCGTGGGCAGAGGGAACCGCAACTTCGGACTCCAGACTGGGAAACACAGGTGGCTGGTAACCTAGGCTACATTCAAACGGAGAAAGGCCCGTAGAAGACACTGGTAACGAGTTGTGAGCGTACTCAATCATAGAGAGTTGTTGGCTCCAGGAGGAAGGATTCTTGGACGCCAAACATCGCAACATTCGCTCTAAATCCTGGTTGGCTCTCTCGGTCTGACCATTGGTCTGGGGATGGAACCCAGAAGAAAGACTAACCGTCGCCCCCAGTAACTTACAAAACTCTTGCCAGAATTTGGACACAAATTGGGGACCCCTGTCAGAAACCACATCCACCGGGAGGCCATGTAGACGGAAGACATGATCAATGACAGTAACCGCTGTCTCCTTAGCAGAGGGTAATTTGGCCAAGGGTATAAAATGGGTCACCTTCGAGAACCGGTCCACAACGGTCAAAACAACCGTGTACCCTTGGGAGGGTGGGAGGGCGGTCACAAAATCTAGCGTGATATGGGACCAGGGTCTCGAAGGGACAGACAGCGGTTGGAGTAACCCATCTGGAGGGCGGTTGGAAGTCTTACCAGTAGCACAGACCGAGCAAGCCAAAACAAAATCGCGAATGTCGCGAGCCATACCTGGCCACCAGAATCGTTGCTTGACCAAAAATCTGGTTCGATTAACCCCTGGATGGCAAGCCACGTTAGAACAATGACCCCACTTGATGACGCAGGACCTTAACTCATCCGGCACAAACAAACGGTTCGGTGGGCATGCGGGCGGAGGCGTTACCCCTTCTAAGGCCGCTAGGACCTTCGATTCGATCTCCCATGTAAGAGTGGAGACCACTAATGTCTCGGGAAGAATACACTCGGGAGTAGACGGGCGTTCGGAGGGATCAAAAATGCGAGAAAGAGAATCGGGCTTGATGTTCTTGGAGCCCGGGCGGTACGATAGAGTAAAATCAAAACTCTCTTAGCCGATCGTATATACTCTAAATTCTTATGATCAGTCCAAACGATAAAGGGTACCCCTGAACCCTCTAACCAGTGACGCCACTCTTCCAACGCTAATTGACTGCCAACAACTCTGTTACCAATATCATAATTGCGTTCAGCGGGAGACAAACGATGAGAATAATACGCGCAAGGGTGCATCTTGTTATCTGAGGGAGAACGCTGGGAGAGAACTGCACCTACCCCCACCTCTGACGCGTCGACCTCCACCACGAACTGACGCAAAGGATCAGGGGCTATAAGAATGGGGGCCGAAACGAAGCGGCCCTTCAGTTTAGCAAATGCAGGCCTCGGCTGCATCTGACCACCTGAAGGTCGTTCTGGAGGAGGTCAAAGCGGTCAGAGGTGCGGCTAGTTGGCTGAAATTGCGAATAAAACGCCGGTAAAAATTGGCGAACCCCAGAAACCGCTGTAGGGCCTTACGGGAATCTGGACTTGGCCAATCCACCACAGCCTTAACCTTGTCAGGATCCATGCGAATTCCCTCAGACGAGACGATGTACCCTAGGAAAGAAACAGATTGTGCATGAAATTCGCATTTCTCCGCCTTGACAAAAAGCCCATTCTCTAGCAGCCGCTGAAGCACTCGTCTGACGTGTTGAACATGCTCCTGGAGAGACGATGAAAAAATCAATATGTCGTCCAGGTAGACATATATGAACTGGTCAACCATGTCTCTCAACACGTCATTGACGAGTGCCTGGAAGACCGCGGGCGAGTTGGACAGCCCGAAGGGCATGACCAAGTATTCAAAGTGCCCTCTAGGGGTGTTAAAAGCGGTCTTCCACTCATCCCCCTCCCTGATGCGGACCAAATGATATGCGTTTCTTAAGTCCAATTTAGTGAAAATGGACGCTCCTTGCAACCTCTCGAAGGCTGAAGACATCAACGGCAAAGGATAAGTATTCTTTACCGTGATGTTGTTCAGCTCCCGGTAATCAATACAAGGTCGCAAAGACCCGTCCTTCTTCCCCACAAAAAAGAACCCCGCCCCCGCTGGAGATGAGGAAGGGCGGATGAACTTGGCTGCCAGAGAATCAGAAATATATTTCTCCATGGCCTCCCTCTCGGGAACAGATAGAGAGTACAACTTGCCTTTAGGCGGAGACTTACCCGGAACTAAGTCTATTGCACAATCGTAGGGACGATGCGGAGGGAGAGAAGCAGCTCGGGACTTACTGAACACCTCCTTCAGGTCAAGGTACTCCTTAGGCACGTTAGACAGATCCACCGCCTCATCCTGCAAAACAGAAACAGACACCGTGGGACAAGCAGACAATAGACAAGACTTGTGACACTGGGTGCTCCATTCAGTGATAGTTCCGAGTTGCCAGTCGATGCGAGGGTTGTGTTTGGTGAGCCAGGGGTGTCCAAGAACGACAGGTGCGTGAGGGGTGTCCATGAGGAGGAACTGTGCTTCTTCTGAATGGTTACCGGAAGTGACGAGGGTGATGTAATCCGTAGTGTGGGAGAGACTGGAAAGAGACTGTCCATTGAGTGCGTTGACTGAAATGGAGTGCTCAAGGGATGATGTAGGAATTCCATGTTGTCGTGCAAACGTGATGTCCATGAAACTGCCCTCCGCCCCAGAATCCAAAAGTGCGCTACAGGTGATGTCGTGTGTAGCCCATCTCAGTCTAACCGGGAGGAGGGTCGATGGCGAGGACTTCTCGGCGGAGATCCCGCCCGATAGTAGCCTCGAGTTTACTATCGGGCTTGGTCTTTTACCGGGCAGTTCCTGATGATGTGTCCCGATGTCCCGCAGTATAAGCAAAGACCAAGGGACCTCCGCCGCTCCCGCTCCTCCCGAGAAAGCCGAGCTCTCCCTACCTGCATGGGCTCAGGATCGGGTGCTGGGCCAACCGCATCCACCGGGCTGACAGGAAGACCGCTGTGCCTCTCTCCGGATTCCACTAGTGACTCCACTCGTCGGAGACGAGAATCAACTCGAAGCGCCAGCTCAACAAGCCCGTTGAATGTCTCTGGAAGGTCCAACGTGTATATCTCCCGGTGGATACGATCAGCCAGCCCATGCAGGAACACGTCCCACTGCGCCTCCTCGTTCCACCGACACTCTGCCGTGAGGGTGCGGAACTCGATGGCATAGTCAGCGACCGTGCGGTTGCCCTGCTTGAGAGCGGTGAGTTTGCGGGCGGCCTCTTTTCCCGCAACCGCACGGTCGAACACCCTCCTCATCTCGGCGGCAAGTGCCGTGAACGAGGAGCAGCACGGGTCCTGGTTTTCCCAAACCGCCGTTCCCCATAGCGCCGCCTTCCCGGTGAGCAGGGTCAGTACAAACGCCACCTTGGACTCCTCCCTCTCAAAGGTGCGTGGCTGCAGGGTGAAATGAAGAGAACATTTATTCAAAAACGCTCTACAAAAATCTGGCTCACCGGCATAATTCTGAGGAACGGGAAGGCGGGGCTCCGACAGGTCTCTTTGTGCGGGTGATGGTGGGGGAACGGACGGTGGGGCTGGCGCAGTGGGAGCGCGAAGTTGTTGTAGCTGCTGGGAGAGCTCGGACACCTGTGTTACCAGCGCCTGGACGGCGCGTCCGGTGGATGAAAGACTCTCCTGCTGCTGGTCCATACGATTAACAGCGTGACTGATGAACTCCGTGAAAGCTGCTGAACTCGCTGCATCCATGGTAGATGGTCAGATCGTTCTGTCACGTGAAAAGAAGACTGGATGCAATAGCAAGTTAATCACTTTAATAGTGCTTCACGCCAGGATAGTCAGATATAAACACACAATAAAGTCACAACACAGACAGCAGGAGAGATGGTAACACAGGGACTGGATGGGCGATGGGGTCCGTGGTGAGTGGTGCTCCGTGGTGAGAATCCGTGAGATCAGATGAGCAAGGTAAATCCAGAACGAGTATCCAGGGGAACAGACAGGAAACAGCAACGAGAACTCCAACTCCAGGAAACAAGAAACACGGAAACACGAGACAACACCAGGACTCCAAAACAACGATCTGACAAACATGAGACGAAAGACAAGGCGTTAAATAGGCAAGATCTAATGACCCACAGCTGCCGCTGATCAGTAATCAGCAGCGACGCCCACACAGAACAATCAGGTGACACACCCCACAACCCACACACAGACAACAGAATGACACAGTGGATGTGCGAACCGTGACAAGAATTTTATGCAAACCTGTAATAATTAACTATATTAAATTACACAAATATACTTTATGTATTTAATCTCACTTTATTAACCAACGACCTTCAATTATCTAATTAAACCATACTAGTAAGCAAAAATGACTTTAACTAGATTTAGAAATAAGAGTGTTGAACTTCTTTTGCCTGTAACCTATTATTCTTTAATCCAGAATAGCAAAAGTAACGTAATGCATTACTTTTCATTACTTCAAGTAACACAGTTAGTTACTTTTTTAGGGAGTAATGCAATATTGTAATGCATTTCTTTTAAAAGTTACTTTCTCCAACACTAAGCACAACTATGAAACATGCTTACAAAATCTTTAACCATTTTTTAATAACATTTGAATAAAGGGTGAAGATGTCAATTTTCATAGGCCGGACATATATATATATATATATATATATATATATATATATATATATATATATATATATATATACATATATATGTACTTATATATATGTAGGTTTATTATTATATATAAGTCTCTTGTGCTCACCAAGTCTGCAATTTTTATTCAAAAATTCAGTAAAAACAGTAATATTGTGAAATATGATTAGTATAAAAAAAAATTAAAAAAAAAACATTTTAATATATTTTAAAATGTATTTTCTATGATGGTGAAGCTGAAGAAAAATAATAAGTTTAAAAAAGCAGCATTTATTTGAAAAATACATTACTGACACATATGATCAACTTAATGTGGCCTTGCTGAAAAGTATTTCTTTCTTTCTTTTCTTTTCTTTTTTTTTAATGTACTCAACCCCAAACTTCTGGACTTCTAAATATACAAAAAAATTTAATTATATTGCTTTTTATTATGTCTCTTTACCATGGTAAAGTGATGGTATAGTGCAGAATTTTTTTGCATTTTTTCACTTATTTTCAGTAATAATAAAATAATGCAGATTTTTAATAAAACGTATGAATAAGTTCTGTTCTCTCCTCTCACTGACTCTGTAGACAACACAGCCGGCATTAGGACGCAGCGGTCTGGATTCAACCGTCAGGAGCAGAACGTGTACCTGTTGCCCATTCTGGTGGTGGACAGCGGCCCTCCGGCCCTCAGCAGCACGGGCACACTCACCATCCACGTGTGCGGCTGTGACACAGATGGAGCCATTCAGTCCTGCAACGCCACAGCCTACGTCATGTCCGCTGCGCTCAGCCCCGGCGCTCTCATCGCACTGCTGGTGTGCATCCTCATTCTCATAGGTAAAACCTTTCACTTGAGGAACTTTTTCATTTATTTACAACTTAATGTCAGTGTCTGTGAGAATGCAGTTCAATGCATTCCTCCGTTTCTTAAAGAGGACCTATAATGCTTTTCTGTTGCGTGTTCATGGCGTCATCATAGGGAGAAGCCCCTCCCATAACCGGTGACGATCTGCCCTATTAGCATAGACACAGCCCTGAGTGAGAAGAACAGAGTCTACTATTTCTGTATCCTCGCTGTAGCAGCTGGAGTTTTACAATGTCTTTTCACCAAATTGCAATACAGTATGTAACAAATGCAATAGCATGTCATAAAAGCAAGATGACAACATAAGTTGTAACCGTAATTAAACTAAACTATACCTGTTCTATCACCATGCAGCATCTATTCTCTGGCTCTGTAGGCATTTTACAACAGTCCCCACACAGCATCTGTACAGCGATTTATAGATTATCATGACAGAACATGCTAAATGATGACTTGGAAGAAAGTTAACTCCACATCAACTACACAAATTCATCAAGTAACCATTCAGAAATATCTTGCTGCATTATACATGTTGTCACTTCTTCTTGAGTCTCTCGACTCTGATTAGAACCTATGAGGCTGAACACCGCTACTGACAGTTTCTGACATTTTCAGTGCGTGAGATTGTCCTGTTTTGTTGTTGCCGGTATGCTGGAGCATGAGCTCTTGAAGCTCCGCCCTCTTCTTGAAAGGGGGCCGGAAGCACTGGCTCATTTGCATTTAAAGGGACACAAACAAAAATGGTCTGTTTTTCATCACCCCCAAAAAATTTAACATAAAAAATGATCTGTGGGGTATTTTGAGCTAAAACATCACATACACATTCTGGGGACATCAGAGACATTTTAACATCTTGTAAAAAGAGGCATAATAGGTCTCCTTTAAGTAAAGCATGTATTTTAGTGTTGCACAGATTGTCCTTTTGAGCTTGAACTACTTTTCTAGGTACTTGTTACGCATTACTGGTGTAATTCTTCTGGGTGGAGTTTGTTGAATGTAAACAGTGTGTTACAGATAGTTACATCACATCCTCACATGGATACCACACAAATTAAGTTTTTTTGTTTGTTTGTTAGTTTTTTGCTGGTTGCGAGATGAATAACTTTTACAGACCGAGTTGATATGTGATTCTATCACACCAGACTCATGCTGTATGCATGTAATATTATGTTACGGTTATAGCTTTGATACAGTGTGACAGATTTGACAGCGTATTGAGTACCAACATCATGTAGCTTGTCTGGTAGAACATCGCAGAGGTCATGGGTTTGAATCCTTTTGAAAAATGTATATCTTGAATTCACTGTTCGCTTTAGATAAAAATCATCTGCCAAATGAATAAATGCAACAAGTCAAAAGTTTTTACACACTTTATTGACATATTTACACACTCCTGCATTTATTATTTGTAGTATGCTGTCTATAGATATTAAGTAGTAAATATCCCAGAAGATTTCTTGAGCATTTATATAAAGCGTGTATATCATATATATGCGGGTCAGTGATGTGAATGAATGAAAGGTTCACTCATCAATATCATTTCACTTTTAACAAAACACAGATCACCAGGTGGCTGATGGATCTTGAAGATGCAAGTACATCCACTTGAGAATGCGTATTTGAGCATTAATATCTGCATTTATGGAGCAATTGATAAAACCTTTCATCAGTAGTGTGCATTGAGACCAGCAGACTATAGAGTCGAGCAAGCGCTGAACATTTGAACTGCCTTTGCACACACACACATCATATGTACCTCCACGACTGCTGTAACTCTTTTAATGGCCCATCATCATTCTTTAAAACCTTGTTCTTTGGTCTAAATGTAGCAGGAGGCAAAAAACAAAACTAGAATGACATGAAAGCTGATCAATATTTCATTCAGCATCCTTTGCTCACTGACTGCAGTTGTGCATCCTCTATCAGGCAGAGTATGAAAGCTTTTGTTCATGCAAAGCAAACACACACACATACACACAATATAGGCCTCTGTGAATGACATCCAGCCTCTCTAGCAGAGGACGGGTGAGTTAAGGGAAGCTTGGGACGGATACAGCCCTCGCTCGCAAAAGAGCAGCATCAGCACCGCTGTCCCCGCGGATCGCTGAGCTCTTTAAATAGAGCAGCCTTTCCAGACATCCACGGCACTCCAGTTCCCATGTAGAAGAGCCGTTGGACTGCAGTTCTGTTGTCATTGCTGAAAGTTTTATGACTTTCTTCTGGCCTCAGTATATCTGTCTTTATTTCTCTCCTCGCCACTTAGAGCTTTTTCCATCTCTCTTTCTTTCTCTATCTCTTTCTCTCTCTCTCTGTCTTCTGCAGTCGCTCATCATGGGAAAGTATGCGACATGAATTGTTCTCAGTCAGCTGAGCATTTTTTTCCTCCCTGTTGCTCATCTTTCCTGCTGTAAATCATTTATAAGTTGTGTGTGGGTCATCAGAAGCCTATCCTTTCTGTTTAATTAGCCGTGTTTGCTCAGTCAAGCATTACTATCATTATTGCTCATACTTTTAGTTAGGGATTTTGAATGAATAAATGAATTGATTCAAACTTGATTCAAAAGGTAGTCAAAAGTTGGGGGATGTGCTGAAAGGTAGGAAGTGTGTGGAAAGGTAGGGGGTGTGATGAAATGTAGGAAGTGTGCCGAAAAGTAGAGGTTGTGCCAAAAAGTAGGGGGTGTGTCGAAAGGTAGGGGGTGTGCTGAAAGGTAGGTGGCATGTCAAAATGTAGCGGCCGTGCTGAAAGGTAGGGGTTGTGCTGAAAGGTAGGAGAGGTGATGAAAGGTAGGGGGCGTGCTGAAAGGTAGGGGGTGTGTCAAAAGGTAGGGGACGTGATGAAAGGTAGGGGGTGTGTCAAAAGGTAGGGGGTGTGCTGAAAGGTAGGGGGTGTGTCAAAAGGTAGGGGCGTGATGAAAGGTAGGGGGGGTGTCAAAAGGTAGGGGGCGTGATGAAAGGTAGGGGGTGTGTTGAAGGGTAAGGGGTGTGCTGAAAGGTAGGGGGCATGCTGAAAGGTAGGGGGTGTGCTGAAAGGTAGGGGGCGTGCTGAAAGGCAGGGGTGTGTCAAAAGGTAGGGGGCGTGATGATAGGTAGGGGGTGTGTCGAAGGGTAAGGGGTGTGCTGAAAGGTAGGGGCCATGCTGAAAGGTAGGGGGTGTGCTGAAAGGTAGGGGGTGTGCTGAAAGGTAGGGGGCGTGCTGAAAGGCAGGGGTGTGTCAAAAGGTAGGGGGCGTGATGATAGGTAGGGGGTGTGTCAAAATGTAGGGGGTGTGCTGAAAGGTAGGGGGGTGTCAAAAGGTAGGGGGCGTGATGAAAGGTAGGGGGTGTGTCAAAAGGTAGGTGGCATGTCAAAATGTAGCAGCCGTGCCGAAAGGTAGGGGGCGTGCTGAAAGGTAGGGTGTGTGTCAAAAGGTAGGGGGCGTGATGAAAGGTAGGGGTGTGTCGAAAGGTAGGGGTGTGCCGAAAGGTAGGGGGCGTGATGAAAGGTAGGGGTGTGTCAAAATGTAGGGGGTGTGCTGAAAGGTAGGGGTGTGTCAAAAGGTAGGGGGCGTGATGAAAGGTAGGGTGTGTGTCAAAAGGTAGGGGGCGTGATGAAAGGTAGGGGTGTGCCGAAAGGTAGGGGGCGTGATGAAAGGTAGGGGTGTGTCAAAATGTAGGGGGTGTGCTGAAAGGTAGGGGTGTGCCGAAAGGTAGGGGGCGTGATGAAAGGTAGGGTGTGTGTCAAAAGGTAGGGGGCGTGATGAAAGGTAGGGGTGTGTCGAAAGGTAGGGGTGTGCCGAAAGGTAGGGGGCGTGATGAAAGGTAGGGGTGTGTCAAAATGTAGGGGGTGTGCTGAAAGGTAGGGGGTGTGTCATAAGGTAGGGGGCGTGAGGAAGGTAGGGGGTGTGTCATAAGGTAGGGGGCGTGATGAAAGGTAGGGGGTGTGTCAAAAGGTAAGGGGTGTGCTGAAAGGTAGGGGTTGTGCCGAAAGGTAGGTGGCATGTCAAAATGTAGCGGCCGTGCTGAAAGGTAAGGGGTGTGCTGAAAGGTAGGGGGCGTGCTGAAAGGTAGGGGGTGTGTCAAAAGGTAGGGGGCGTGATGAAAGGTAGGGGTGTGTCAAAATGTAGGGGGTGTGCTGAAAGGTAGGGGGTGTGTCAAAAGGTAGGGGGCGTGCTGAAAGGTAGGGGGTGTGTAAAAAAGGTAGGGGGCGTGATGAAAGGTAGGGGGTGTGTCAAAAGGTAAGGGGTTGTGCCGAAAGGTAGGGGGTGTGTCAAAAGGTAAGGGGTGTGCTGAAAGGTAGGGGGTGTGTAAAAAAGGTAGGGGGCGTGATGAAAGGTAGGGGGTGTGTCAAAAGGTAAGGGGTTGTGCTGAAAGGTAGGGGGTGTGTCAAAAGGTAGGGGGTGTGCTGAAAGGTAGGGGGTCTGCCAAAATGCAAGGTGCGTGTCAAAATGTGAGGTGCGTGTCAAAATGTAGGGGGCATGTCGAAAGATAGCAGGCATGCTGAAAGTTAGGGGGCAATCCAAAAGGCAGGGGGCGGATAGAAATTTAGGGGCGTGCCGAAAAGTAGGGGGCGTGTTGAACGGTCATCTTGTCATAAGTTTTAATGTGTGAGCGAAGCACCTCAAAATTGATCTCTAATAAATAATTCAATTTAATTGTCATCCCAAAGGATATGATCCTCTTCTGAAATGAGCATCAATTAAAACTGAAGCAGCACAGTGAAGCTGAAAGGCAGAAACGGATGAAAGTTTAATGCTAGTTGTTCAAAACCTTAGATGTTTGAAAGCATAGTTTCTGGCTTCTGATTACATTCAATTTGCACAGCCTCTCTTTTCTCTTTTTTATTTTATTTCATTTATGGAATCGGAAATAAAATTCATAGTGGGCTTATGGTTTAAGAGACTCTATTCTATTGTAGTCTAGTCCAGTCATTTCTACTCTAGTGAGAATGTCTCCTCTTGTTCCGAGTGCACAGATCGGATAGATCTCATGACGTTGAAGGGAAGAGGGTGTCCCTCCTGATCACAGCCTTCCCCGAACGCCGCACCCTTCCTGTTAGATCAATTTGTGGCATGATAAGGAGGGAATGAAAACAAATTTCTGCCTAATTACCTTCAAACAAACAACCCCTCCATCAGTTCATTCTGAGGGTGACGTGATAAATCCATTTGGGCGCAGCAAGGCATCTGCACACATCCGTCCCAATTACGGCCCATCTGCCATGATGGGAGTCCTGGCCACCCGCCGCCCAAGGGTAAATTAGCCGTCTTGTCAGGTCCGCTTAACCGAACATCTGCACGGCAAGGAGCCGCAACATGTTTCACAAGGGCAGGTACATAATATGGTTCTTCACCCCATACCTTCAGTACAACTGTGAGAGCATAGGCCACGATGGGGGTCTAGATTTGTAGCTCATTCCAGATGGAGCAAGTATGGTAAAAAAAAAAAAAGTGCTGCGACCTTTTAGTGATTCAATTCTTGTTCATTCTAAACCAGCCTATGTAATCGATGCATGTAATCCCCTAATGTGTCTAAAGACTAGTCTGTATGCATGCATCTCGTGTCGCCTTCGCAGGAATTACCACTTTAATGCTGAGTGTCATTTAGTATGCATCATGCACTGCAAATGCAGTCTGTGTAACTCAATTCACTTTACCTGGCTCTTGGCCATTTAGAGTCCTTGATCATGCCAGAATCGAAGAATAACATGAAGGGAGAGCTTGGTCAAAGACTTATCTCTCCTAGACTTAGGGGAAAATACTGAATCAAAGAGCCAGGGAGCTGTTCGCTTCTGTGAGGAGTGGCACCGGCGTTATTCGCTCTTTTTAGCCATTTTTTGGTCAGTAAACAACTGCAGACCGGCCTATTGCGAGGCAGTTATGCAGATTAATATACCTGCCATCTTTTCTCCTCTAAACGTGTTTAGGGTAGATGAACACTGACAGAAAGTGCTGGCTGAAAGAAATAAACAGTAGTAAGTAATAATAATACTTCTCACCAGTCTGTCCTGTGAAATTTGAAAGGGAAGTTATGAAACTCCAGGTGTGGCTACGGCTTGTGAATTGGAAATTACCGTATTAGATTCATTTGTCATTTCCGGAAAGGGGCAGAGCATGTTGTTCGTTTCTGCCTTGTTTGTATGCCGCTTTGTCAGTTTTCATATGGTTGGAGCTGCTTGCAAAGCTCAGCGTTAGACGGATGGTTCACGGCGAGCAAAATTAGCTTCAACTTCACAGCTAGAGCCTTCATAATGCGCTCATACTTTAATACACTTGTGTGTTCCCTTCTACCAAGAAAAGCCATCCATAAAACAAGCTTCCTAGTGCGCAGTCTGCTCTCTCTCTCTCTCTCTCTCTCTCTCTCTCTCTATATATATATATATATATATATATATATTTTGTCCTTAAATGCATTTTTTGCTTATGTAACTCTCCCCTGTTCTTAGAACGAATGAACGAACTATCGATCTATCGTTCGTTCATTCATTCTGTTGTTTTATCTATCTATCTATCGTTCTTTCGTTCGTTCATTCTGTTGTTTTATCTATCTATCGTTCGTTCGTTCGTTCGTTCGTTCGTTCGTTCGTTCATTCTGTTGTTTTATCTATCTATCTATCTATCTATCTATCTCTATCTATCGTTCGTTCATTCATTTTGTTGTGTTATCTATCTATCTATCTATCTATCATCTATCCATCATTCGTTTATTCGTTCTGTTGTTTTATCTATCTATCTATCGTTCGTTCGTTCGTTCGTTCATTCATTCATTCGCTCATTCATTCTGTTGTTTTATCTATCTATATATCTATCTATCTATCGATCTATGTATCTATCTATCGTTCGTTCATTCTGTTGTTTTATCTATCTATCTATTTATCTATCTATCGTTCGTTCATTCATTCTGTTGTGTTATCTATCTATCTATCTATCTATCTATCTATCTATCTATCTACCTATCTATCCATCATTCGTTTATTCGTTCTGTTGTTTTATCTATCTATCTATCTATCTATCTATCTATCTATCTATCTATCTATCTATCTATCTATCTATCTATCTATACTGTTCGTTCATTTGTTCTGTTGTTTTATCTATCTATCTATCTATCTATCTATCTATCATTCTTTCATTCTTAGAACGAATGAACGAACTATCAATCTATCGTTCGTTCATTCATTCTTTTGTTTTATCTATCTATCTATTGTTCGTTTGTTCTGTTGGTTTATCTATCTATCTATCTATCTATTGTTCATTAGTTCATTCATTCTGTTGTTTTATCTATCTGTCTATCTGTCTATCTATCTATCTATCTATCGTTCGTTCTGTTGGTTTATCTATCTATCTATCTATCTATCTATCTATCTACCATTCGTTCGTTCATTCGTTCGTTCTGTTGTTTTATCTATCATTCTATCTATTGTTCTATTGTTCTTTCTTTCCTTCTGTGTTTTGTGTGTGTGTGTGTGTGTGTGTGTGTGTGTGTGTGTAAATGCCCTGGTTTAAAATGCACACTTTCTTTTCCCGTAAAATAAGGGCGTATTTTACTGATCTGACTGATTTTCATCCACAGACTCACAGAAACTCGAGCCAGAAGATCACAGAGACTTGTGGATGGACTCTTTTGACTTGCACCATTAAATAACTTCCTAGAACACCATAGCAACCGCATAGCAACATATATAGCAGCACCCAGGCATCATAGCAGGGAGTTTTTCATCTTAATAAAGGGAAAAAAAAAATTGTTTAAGGAAAGTGAGGGTACAGTAGTTCTAAAATTGACATTATTTTTAAGGTAACACTTTAGATTAGTGAACACACATTCACTATCAACTAGGAGTTTTCCTTCAACAAACTCCAAATTACTGCTTATTAATAGTAAGTAAGGTAGTTTTAGTTGTTAAGTTTAGGATTAAGGGATGTAGAATATGATCATGCAGAATAAGGCATTAATATGTGCTTTAGGTACTAACAAACATCCAATATCCTAGTAATATGCATGCTAATAAGCAACTAGTTAATAGTTAGTAGTGTTCCCTAATCTAAAGTGTTACTATTTTTTGGAATATATTTAGAAAAAAATATTCTTGGGTTAATTAGAGCAAGAGCTTTTCTAACTCAAAAAGAACATTTAAAAGGGACATTAAAGCCTGCATTGAAATGAATGCAAATCTGAGAAATGTTGCATGATTTTTTTGAGCACTTTTAAGAACTTTCTTGCAGTTTTAACTCAAAATGGTTGTCTGAGAGCTTTCATCCTTGTCATTCGTCCTCAAAAGGAAAGATGAAAGAAATCCTTCCCTGACCCCAAACGTTTTGCTCTCAAGATTAGAACGCCAGCCAAGACAATGGCTCTCTTATAACATTAATAATTATGTAAAATGAATAGCCTTTGATCAGACATGTGCCTCCAGAGAAAACATGCTTAATGAAATATTCAGATGATCACTTACTGAATGTGAACATTATATTGAGCTTATGCTTCATGATAGTTTGTATCGTTGCAGCTTTTAAATTGAAATTGTAGTTTTGTGACTTTTAGTAACCAACGGGACTGTGATGTAAACTAAATGCTTTTCGAGTTGCAGTTTCCACACGTTATTAGTACAGTATTTAATGCTTAAACAATGAAAATGCATGTTTACTGTTTATATTATGTGAGCTGTGTGATGGAGAGCCAAACGATGACAGAAGACTTAATTAAATGTCGATGTACTGTCCAGCAAAAAGCAGACAACAAAATTGAACAGCGCACGCTTCATTCCACATCATCATAAAACACAATGATGTTGTGAACATGACACTGCATTAAAACTACAGCACAGTGCACACGAACTTAAGAACATAGTAATAAACATAAATTGATAAATAACAATTATTCCATCTATTTTTGTTTGCAAATTTAAACATTTTACATTGAGTGTTAGAAAACCTGTTGCTACAATGTTATGGTGTTGTAGCTGATTGTTTGGATGTTGCTATGTGGTTGCTAGGGTGTTGCTAGGTGGTTTATTACTGAAATGTCTCTGTTATATTCTAATCTCTACAGTTTATTCTGGTCTGTTGGACCATAAAATCATCTGATTGCTTAAAAAAATGAACATGATTTGAGGTATAAATTGTGTACACTCTAAAAAATGCTGGGTTAAAAACAACCCAAGTTGGGTTGAAAATGGACAAACCCAGCGATTGGGTTGTTTTAACCCAACTGTTGGGTTAAATGTTTGCCCAACCTGCTGGGTAGTTTTATTTAACCCAACTATTGTTTGAAAATGACTATATGGCTGACTTAAAATGAAATGAAATTAAAATGTTCATTTATTAAACATATTAATAAATGTTAATTTTCAAGATATTTTGGGTTCATTTTAAGTAAGCAATACTGTAATTTTTAAACAATAGTTAAGTAAAACTACCCAGCAGGTTGGGCAAACATTTAACCCAACAGTTGGGTTAAAACAACCCAATCGCTGGGTTTGTCCATTTTCAACCCAACTTGGGTTGTTTTTAACCCAGCATTTTTTAGAGTGTATGCATGAAGTTTTTAAAGGGGTCATGAACTGCATTGTTTTATTGTTTTATAATATTTAATGTTATAATGTTAGTATGCCTTTTACATCAAAAAAAGTCATAATTTAGAAATAATAAAATGTCATAATTTAGAAATAAAAGGCATTTTTCCTACCTGATTTTAGCCCCTTTATTTGAACGCTCTGTTTTAAGGGGCATGTCTGCTGTGAGACTTCAGTGTAACATCTTTCCATTTGAAATAGCTAAGCATAACATGATTAACTCTCTCGAAAACTTTTAGCACATTTTTACTATTACAGCTCTCAAGGTTAACTAATCATGAAAAGTGTTTATTACATTTTGATCTATGGCATTATATTTAGATCATGGCGTGAAAGATTGCAGTGATGAACATTGAAGCCGATCACAGACATGTTGTTGAGCTCATGAAAGCAGCGATCTTGTCATTGCAACTCAATTTCTGCACACTAACAAATGCTTTCATCATAACTAACAGAGTAAACACGATGTAACTAAGAGATTTGTTGTGCATGCAAGCTACTTTTGAACATTTAATCTCAAAACCTCCACAAGCGTAGTAACCTACATTGCTAAATCGCTGCTTTTGTCTCCACTTTTAGGAGACTTAAAACAGATGCATGGATGGAATTAGGTCAGACATTTTCTTTCCAAACATGATATCCAAATCAAATGCATCAGTGTTCCCCAAACTGTAATTGGTTGGACTTTTCTATGACCTCAAAGAGCCAGCCATATCTGTGAATGCTGCAGTGGGTTTTCCGCCGGTTCTGTGTTTATTTAAACAGCACTGACAGATCAAATGTACGAAAGACAGTATGCAATCACAAACGCAGATGCTAATTAACATAATTCAGCTCAGATTAAGGATTCATTGGTTTATTGAGAGAGATGCCGCTTTTGTGTTCCGACTCATTAATTTATTAAATGATCCATCTCAATTGTTTGCCTTTTCAGTTCATGTTTAATTCCTCATTCATATCTGCACTCCACCTCGCGGCAAAGCTTTGTGAAAGTCTCATTTATTTGTAATCCTTTCTACACTTCTCCTCTCAATCATGTATTGTTAGTAAATGAAGACATTGGGATGGCAGATATATCACTTAATAGCAGGCTCAAATGCTAATGAATAATGCAATTGATTGATCCTTCACAAACTCCGCCTTAGAATGTTATTGACCAATCCTGTCTTAGCAGCTGTTGCTGTGTGCAGTATTCTAATCTAATGGGCGGAGCTTAGCAAAGGGTCAGTTGTAATAGAAATTGCTGTGAGATTATTGTGTCAAGTGTTGTTCTTGTGATGCATTAGTTAAAATGCTACAGAAAGGACAAGTCTCTCATTAAAATTAAGATGTGGTTTGTAATAAGTTCCCTAGCTGTGATGCGGTGCCAGGATCTGTTTGTTAATATCCTCGTCGTGTTGTGGTGTGATCCACTGAGAGAAGTCGACTTCTGCTGTACAAGCGGCTCAGTTGTTTACTGAAGAGTCAATTTGAGGTTAATGGATTTTTCTTTTCCTGTTTGAGACAATTTGGTTTTCTAATAAGCAATTTTCTTGGAAACTGTGATGCTTGACATGTGTAGGCTTTGCGCATGTTAAATAAACTGTATTAATGTGTTAGAATTTATCATGAAAAGTGATGTTGAGACATGTTAACAAAGCTCACCTTTAATGTTATGATTTTTAAATGAGAGTCAAAGGTTCATTTAGTTAAGTTTCCTCACTGCTGTGGTCAAGATTTGCATTGTGAGGTTAATGTCACGAAGTGATTTTTGCAAACCATTTTATTTCCATAATGTTTCTTCCTTTTTTTGTTGTTTTTAAAAGAAGTCTAAAACAAGGCTGCATTCATTTTATCAAAAATACAGTAAAAATTGTGAAATATTATTACAATTTAAAACAGCTGTTTTTCATGTGAATATATAATAAAAAGTAATTTATTCCTGTGATCAAAGCTGAATTTTCAGCATCATTACTCCAGTCTTCAGTGTCACATGATCCTTCAGAAATCATTCTAATATGATGATTT
Source organism: Ancherythroculter nigrocauda (assembly GCA_036281575.1). NCBI lineage: Eukaryota > Metazoa > Chordata > Actinopteri > Cypriniformes > Xenocyprididae > Ancherythroculter > Ancherythroculter nigrocauda. The sequence continues at coordinate 2,435,572 of VTFQ01000012.1, forward strand.
GCGTCTCAAGAAACATTTCTGATTATTATCAGTGTTGAAAACAGTTGCGCTGCTTCATATGAATATGGTAATAAATTTTTTCAGGATTCTTTGATGAATAGAAATTTAATTTATTTAAAATTTGAGATGTTATGTAAAATTAAAAATCTATTTACTGCCATTTTTGATCAATTTTAATTTTTCCAAACCTTTGAACAATAATGTATATATATATATTTTTTTAATTAATTACTCCTCATTACTTCTGAAAGTTCACTATGTTTTCAAAGGTAAATTCCAATAAATTCTCTTTTTCAACTTTAATAGTACAAAGATACGGAAGAGGATTAGGGCCAAGCAATAATAAAAAAATAAAACCATCTCGAGATTAAAGTTGTTAAATTTCGAGAAAAAAGTCGAAATAAAATGTTGAGAATAAACTCATTAAATTAGAAAAAAAACTTGTTAAATTTCAAGAAAAAAGTCGAGATAAAATATTGAGAATAAACTCGTTAAATTACGAGAAAAAACTCGTTAAATTTCGGGAAAAAAGTCGAGATAAAAATGTTGAGAATAAACTCATTAAATTATGAGATTAAAGTCATTAAATTACGAGAAAAAAGTCATTAAATTATGAGAACAAATTCGTTAAATTATGAGAAAAATGTCATTAAATTTCAAGAAAAAAGTCGAGATAAAATGTTGAGAATAAACTCATTAAATTATGAGAATAAAGTCATTAAATTACGAGAAAAAAGTTGTTAAATTATGAGAACAAATTCGTAATTTAACTAATTTGTTCTCGAAATTATACATTTTTTTTTCAATTATGACATTTTTCTCATAATTTAACGAGTTTATTCTCAACATTTTATCTCGACTTTTTTCTCGAAATTTAATGACTTTTTCTCATAATTTAACGAGTTTATTCTCAACATTTTATCTCGACTTTTTTCTCGAATTATATTTTTTATTATTGCTTGGCCCTAATTCTCTTCCGTACAAAGAACTTTTATATTTCAAAAGTTTTTCAAAAATCTTCTGATTTTTCATAACACGAGGTCCATTCTAATCTCATGTTAACATCCGTCAAATAAAGTCTCTCTCTTGTTTGTCTCTCATTGTTCCTGTAGTCCTGGTGCTGCTGATCTTGACCCTCAAGCGTCACAGGAAGGGCCAGCGCATGTCCGAAGACGAGGAGGACATGCGCGACAACGTCATCAAATACAACGACGAGGGCGGCGGCGAGCAAGACACCCAGGCGTACGACATGAGCGCCCTGCGCAGCCTCTACGACTTTCCCGAGGTCAAAAGCTCGGATTCAGGTCCGGACCTGCGCTCCGTCCCTCAGTGGATCCAAAACAGAGTGGTAGGAGACGGCGGGCCGGCCGACTTCTCGGTTTTCAAAGGCTACATTCGCAAGAAGGTCGAGCAGGCGGACGCAGACTTATCGGTGCCGCCTTACGACTCGTTCCAGACTTACGCTTTCGAGGGCAGCAGCTCGCCGGCTCTCTCGCTAAGCTCCATCCGTACGTTGTCCACCACCTCAGAGCAGGACTTTTCGTACCTCAGCGATTGGGGACCACGCTTCAGGCAGCTGGCTGGATACTACGCCCCAGCTCAAGCTGAAGAAGAGGGGTCCTAGCACGCTCTCGGAGGCCCTTACATCCCGGTCGTTTTTTTCTCCCTGCCGCTTTTCCGCCCACAGTTCCGCAGTGGCGCTTTTTTTGGTTCCCAGTCAGTCCGGAGAGTTTTAATGTCACCCATTACACTTTGCAAAGTGACTTCTTGTCTTGTGGAAAAGTTCAGGACAAATATTGGAGAAGAGCAGTAGGCTCGGGTGCTGGGCAAACCTCCAACATCTTCTCACCTGTCAGCGAGAGCAAGAAGAAGTAGGGCCGTGCCATATGCACTACACAAGACACTCATTGTTGCAGTTTTTTTGTGATTTCTTTGCCCATCTGTGGAAATACGGACTTTAACTCACTGGGATCTGGACGAAGACAAAGGAAAAGTCTTTTTAAATACCAACATTTAAAAAACCTTAAATAAATATGTATTTATTTAAAGAAAAATGAACAAACAAAAAAAGTAAAACAATATTTATGTATTTATTGCTTTCTATTTATTTATTTATTCATCCTGGCAATGGACTGAAATACAAAAAATGGACATAATTTTTGAAGAATAGTGAAGTTGTCAGGATGACGGACAAAGACTGAATAACCTGTGGGTAAAAAAACAAGGTTGACTGAAAAAAAAAAGAGTTGGGGTGGGATTGTTGAAGGGAGTTTGCAAACTATCAGCGACAGTAAATCAGTCTTGAAAATATTTGTATTTATTTTTTAGAAACTCTTTTTGTAAAATATGAACCGTTTCAGGTGGAGAAAAGTAATGGCTGTGATGGGGTGAATCTCACGAAAACATGTCCAGGTCATGCTTCATCTAAATCAAGAGAATAAAATAAGAAAATACATTTTGCATGAAGATAATGAAGTCTGTTTTGAGGATTTGAGGTTTGGGACATTGTTTTTATGGAAATCACGCACATTTTCCCTGAAAAATGTCTGTATTTTTCAATTTACACACTTTAAAAAAGAATTGTTGGTTTAACTTAAAGTGTTACCTGGTTGCCTTAAAATTTTGAGTTCATTGAAATTAAAAATTTGAGTTACTACAATGAAGGCGATTGGTTTATTCAACAGAAACTAAAAATATTATGTTATCTGAACCACATTAATTGATTTGACAAAAGAAAAAAAAAAAGTGATATATCATGAAAATAATTTTTTACAGTGCAGAGTTTATTGCATTAATGAGAATTTGAGGAAAATGTGCTTAATTGTCATAAAAATAATGTCACTATATAAATAGGCTTAATTTACTTTCTGCAAAATATAACTAAATATTTCTTTCTTTGATTCTGAAGTGAAATAATTCCTTGACAGGTTTCGTGAGCATTGGTTTTGTCTTGTCATACATTTTGTGTGTTGTGTTGCTTTTTGACTAATTATCCAGATCCCTTGTTGTGGAAGTTACGTTCAGCATTGAGTCTTTCCTGTGGAGGCAGTTTTCAAGTGGAAATTTCAAAGACAACATGGCACAATACACAACAAGAAACAAAACAGGCAATCCGACAGGTTCTTTATCATTTATTTTTCAGATATCCCAAGATATACATGTTCATCGATGATTTGTGCGTGTGCCAACAAGACGTTTCCAGATTGCTTTCCTTGGGTGATTTGATTGGTTTTTGCTCATTCAGTGTTGGGTTGAGGCTGATGAACTAGAGCGATTGCATCGAGTTGGGGTGCAGCGGTCGTGTTTTTCCCCAAACCAGCACCCTTAAATGTCCACCCAGAAATGCAGATGTATGGCTAAAAATACAACTGAAATCATCAATAAATATTTACGGTTTTTCAAGATTTTCCGACTGGTGACTTTTTGGGCAACAAAAGAGTGAATATTGTACAGACAAGACAGTGTGTGTGTGTGTGTGTGTGTGTGTGTGTGTGTGTTAATTATATATACATATATATATATATATATATATATATATATATATAGAGAGAGAGAGAGAGAGAGAGAGAGAGAGATCAGACACATAATTACTAGAGGCAACAATAATAATCAAAAGGTGAACAATTTTTAATAAGCAGAAATTTCATGAATGTTTATGGTTTAATTACTATTCAATAAACGTATTAATAAATGTTCATTTATTAAATATATTAATAAATGTTAATTTCCAACATATTTTAGGTTCATTTTAAGCAATACAGTAATTTAAACAAAAGTTGAGTTAAATAAAACTACCCAGCAGATTGAGCAAACATTTAACCCAACCACTGGGTTGAAATAATCCATTTGCTGGCATATACTGTATGTACCAAATTCTGAATAGTAATAAATACTATATTAGTATATACAGCAAATAATACTAGAATAACACTGATATAAAATATCAGCTATACAATTAAAATGATTATTGACAAATTGATATCACTACAATGACTGCATTTATATATATATATATATAAATGGTGTTATATTTGCATACATGGAGGGCATCATAAGAAATACTGCTGTGATGTATAAATAATTTAAATAATGTGTCTTTTTTTATTTTCATGAATATATTGTTACTTTTACATAAATGCGAAACAGACCTTAAAAAATTGCTGTCATTTTTTGATGCAAATTTAATTTATTTTCTCCTCTGATTTTGGAGTGAAATATGACCCGGAAGAGGTTTCGTCAGGAAAAGGAAGTGCAGCACGGCCGATAAACCCACAAACCGATGCTGCTGATGTTGAATACAGGGATGTCACTTTAACACACAATGTAGCAGCAGATGTTCTCATTTTACTTGAGCTTGTTTTTGCTTTCAGCCGTGGCTGCGTTTGATGGATGAGCTCTTATGGCAGTGTATAAACCTACACACGTCAGCGGCCACCCAGAGCAAGTCTAGACAGACGTTTCAAAACACAGTGTTCGTACAGAATCAGAATAGTTCAAACACATCAAAACAGCCCACAATTATAGAAAAAGCACAAGGCTAATGCAGGCCGAAGATGGAATCGTACCGTAGATGATTCATCCAATCTTCTCATGTTTTATTAAAAGGTAACAGGGAAATGACAGAATGGAATTACGTGTTCTTTGACCCTGATCTTCATTGACAGTCGTCCATGCGGGATCATTACGCTGTTAAAGGAATGCTGAAGCCCCAGAGCCATAATGAAATCCTCATCAAGCAAATGTCACGGAGAGGCAGCCGCTGACTAATGCAATGACAGACGCGCAAAAGAACAAGAGTGTGTATCGCTCGGAGGCAACGTGTGTGTGTGTGTGTGTGTGTTTGTCCCTGTTTTGTCCTCATTTTTAATTTAAAAGCACACAGACTCATTCCTCTGTCAACATTCCTTGGAGAACATTCCAACATTCCAACAAGTATTGTATACCATCATATTTTGAATGAATGAACTCCTCATGTTAATTTGATAGTGATATCAATTTGGCAATAATCATTTTCATTTCATAGCTGATATTTTATATCAGTGTTATTCTAGTATTATTTGCTGTATAGTATTTATTCATATTTTGAATATGGTACTTACAGTATATACACTCTAAAAAATGCTGGGTTAAAAACAACCCAAGTTGGGTTGAAAATGGACAAACCCCACAACTTTGTTTTAACCCAGCGGTTGGGTTAAATGTTTAGTAACATATTAATAAATGTTAATTTCCAACATACTCAGTTCATTTTAAGCAACAATTCAGTAATTTTTAAACAATAGTTGAGTTAAATAAAACTACCCAGCAGGTTTGGCAAACATTTAACCCAACTGCTGGGTTAAAACAACCCAATCGCTGAGTATTTCCATTTTCAACCTAACTTGGTTTGTTTTAACCCAGCATTTTTTAGAGTGTTTACTCAGGAAAAAGGTGGGTATTATTATTTTACACATTATTGATTATTGAATAAAAGTTCAGAAAAAACATTATAAAAATATTAGTTTTTACAACAGAATTTCTCAAATAAATATATATATAAAGGTGAACACACACACACACACACACACACACACACACACACACACACACACACAGACAGGCGCACCTATCTTAGTGGGGTCTCTCCATAGGCGTAATGGTTTTTATACTGTACAAACCGTACTTCCTATCCCCCTACCCTACCCCTATCCCTAAACCTAACCATCACAGGAAACATTCTGCATTTTTACATTTTCAAAAAAACATCTTTTAGTATGTTTATTAATCCATTTCCCTCGTGGGGACCGCTGGCTGGACCCCACAACGTAGGTGATCTCAGGTTTTTATTACATTGTGGGGCCATTTGGTCCCCACGATGTAATATAAACAAGAACACACACACACACACACACACACACACACACACACACATATATATATATATATATATATATATATATACACACAAGATCTGTGGTGTAAACCTGTACCAAACTGCACACTCTAAAAAATGTTGGGTTAAAAACAACCTAAGTTGGGTTGAAAATGGAAATACAGTGATTGGGTTGTTTTGACCCAGCGGTTGGGTTAAATGTTTGTCAAACCTGCTGGGTAGTTTTATTTAACTCAACTATTGTTTAAAAATTGTATTGTTGCCTTAAAATGAACCCAAAATTAGTTGGAAATTAACATTCATTAATATGTTTAATAATAAACATGTATTAATATGTTTAATGAATAACAATTAAACAATAAACATTTATTAAATAGCTTATTATTAAATGTTCACCTTTTGATTATTATTGTTACCTCTAGTAATTATGTGTCTGACTTTTAATTTCCAACATATTTTGGGTTAATTTTAAGCCAGCCATTTAGACATTTTTAAACAATAGTTGAGTTAAATAAAACTGACCAGCACGTTGGGCAAACATTAACCCAACCACTGGTTTAAAACAACCCAATCACTGCACTCTAAAAAATGCTGGGTTGTTTCAACCCAAGTTTGGATCAAAAAAGGACAAACCCAACCACTGGGTTAAATTTTTAAATGCATTTTTTAACCCAACAGTTGGGTTTGTCCATATTTGACCCAAATTTGGGTTGAAACAACCCAGCATTTTTTAGAGTGTGGGTTTATCCATTTTTAACCCAACTTGGGTTGTGATTAACCCAGCATTTTTTAGAGTGTACACTGTGCAAGACTTGTGATGATTAACATCACTGAACCCCCTGATAAAATCAACCAGACAGATTCCTATAATCGATTGTGCATTGAGACACAAATCGAATCTATCTGCAAATGTTGACATTAACGTGACAAAGTAGAACAACACTCAGTGGGAACAAACCGGAATGATTTTCTCTGGAACAAACACTGCTATCTGTGTTTCAGATCGAGAATACCAATATGATCTGGAGTAGAAACCACCGTTCTGTGTTTTCATTCTTCATGAGAGAAACTCTCAGCATTTGTTTACTCGATCAGGATTTGTTTGCGAACAATTATCAGCTTACATATTTGTTGCGTCTCTCTGATGGAAGAACGCAGGATTCTGTTGACATGGACAACGTTGGACTTCAGTACTGTTGGACTTCAATAAAAAAGAGATGTCTGGTCTAAATTTACACACTCATTTCAATATTCACGGGTAACCTGTAATTTCATAGGTCTTATGATTCAAGTCTAAAATCTGATTGTTTGAAGATAGATGATATTCACAGACTTTTATATTAAAGTTGCATATAAATCAGTAGCTAGTGTATGAACTACATAATTTGGCAGGATAGTTGTTTAGTGTGATTATTATTGTTGAATAGATTGTTTCCTCACCATCATATCCTTCAGACTTACTTTCTTGTGTTAAACACACACTGTAAAATGTAATACGCTCTATCTATTCAATAAAATTGTGGCAATATTATTAATTAAATTCAACATATAAGAATTGAGTTCTAATTAATCAAATTAATTCCTTAAAAGTCAGCCATTTAAAATGTGTAAAATAAGCAAACACCATTACAAAAACCACAAACTGACATAAAAAGCAAAGAGTCAAACTGAACAACGAAATGAAACACTGATCGCCACAATGGCGACAAAACAATAAAATCAACATCTAAACCTCTGTTAATTCATGTGTTTCTCTTTCCTTCAATGTTGGAAATAAAAAATAAAGAGTTCGTAATTCATCTTTGATGTCTTGTCTGTTATTCAGATATTTTTGTTTAAATTTGACTTAAATTTGACTTGTTTTAAATGGTTGACATTTAAGGAATTAATTTGATTAATTCTAAGTCAATTCTTTTTGTTGAATTTAATTAATAATATTTCTTGTAATCTTGTAGATATAGCATATTATTTTTTACAGTGCAAAAGAAAACATTTTTAAGCATGTGTACAGTGCTGTTTTTGCAATTGAAATATACAGTGAATAAATATTGATAATTCTTTTCACTATTTATTGTCGCTATTTATACATCAGGTCTCATTTAATGGCAAACACAATTGGTTCCCCTGTGTCACATGACTAACAATGGCATGGTAAGTTTGAATATACCGTTCAAAAGTTTGAGATCAGTATCATTTTTTTTTTATGTTTTGGAAAGGAGTGTTTTTTGCTCACCAAGGCTGCATTTATTTGATCAAAAATATATTAAAAATATTTCAATATTTTTACAATTTAAATAACTGTTTTCTATTTGAATATATTGTAAAGTGTAATTTATTCCTGTAATCAAAGCTGACTTTTCAGCATCATTACTTCAGTCTTCAGTGTCACATGATCCTTCAGAAATCATTCTAATATGCTGATTTGCTGCTCAAGAAACATTTTCTAGTTATTATTAATGTTGAAAACAGCTGTGCTGCTTCAGATTGGTGTGGAAACCAAGATATCTTTTTTTCAGAATTCTTCGATGAATAAAAAAGAACAGCATTTTTCAAGTTTGGTGTTACAAATCATCGTTCATGTTCAGAAAACAGTAAATTGGACATTCTGCTAAACATCTCCTTTTGTGTTCCATGGTAGAAAGTAAGTCAGACAGGTTTTGAATGACGTGAGGTTGAGTAAATGATCTTTTTTTTCTAAACTATCCCCATTTATTTAGCATTATTGACTGTTATCATAATGATGTTGTTGCTGTTTCATTGAAGCAGCAAACTTCAGACTTATTGCTTTAATATCATGCTCCAATCATCTTTAGTAATGTACAGTAGATAAGCTGTTAGTTGGTTCAAAAGGTAGAGTAGTTGACTCACCCTCAAGCACTGAAGTTTCTTCAGCATTCAGTGAATTCAGCCTCTGTGCTGTTGGTCCACGCTCTCATGACAATGCTCTGGACATTTCCAGCACTAATTAACTGTGGCAACATCCACTTTGCAGTTAGATGAAAGAACACAGCAGCCAATTTACACCCTTTACACCCACAGCCAGACGCCTGCAGGAATCACATCACAGCGCAGGCATCATGCACACTAATAAGGGCACAGAAGTTTGTGGCAGTTCAATTAACTCTCTACATTTCACTGTCAATAATGGCGTTTTCAGTTCGGTCATATGGTTGGGTTTAATGCAGGACGAACGTTAAAGGAATGTTCCGGGTTCAGTACAAGTTCAATGCTTACAGCCAAATGACAGTCGGCCTGATAGTCAGCGCTCTTCTGATATTGCTTAAATATTTCATTATGTTACAGTAAATGTTTTACCAGTGATAGATTATTTTTGGGGGTTCTTAGAGTGTGAAATGAACATATTTTGAACATATTCTGCTGCCTTTGACATCACAGCTCAGGGCTAATGAAGGGCGTGAGACACTGGCTGAATTATATAACATACTAATCTCACTATTTACTTGCATATCTGTATAGATATGGTTATGGAAGCTTGTTTCCGCCATGAAATAAATATAAAAAAGGCAATTGCAAATGTTTATCTCACAATTCTGACCTTTTTTTGCGCAATTGTGAGTTCATATCTCACAATTCAGACTTTTTTTCTCAGAATTGCATGAAATAAAGTCAGAATTGTGAGTTATAAAGTCAGAATTGCAAGTTATAAAGTCATGACTGTCTCTCAATTCTGACTTTATAACATGCAATTGTGAGTTTATGTCTTACAATTCTGAGAAAAAAGTCAGAATTGTGGGATAAAAAGTCTCAATTACCTTTTTATTTTTTTATTTTTTATTTAGTGGCATAAACAAGTTTCCGTATATGGTAGATATACACAGCAAAATCTCCAGAGTTAAATCAGCTCTGCTCAAAGTACATATGGTCCCTCTCTAAATAGTGTTAAAATAACACTAAAGCACAGTTAAAGTTAATGAGATAATTAAGCAATTAATTAAGTGATGATTGTGCATTAGTGATGAACACCTGCTGTTAACAAGCAGAATCACTGAAGAAAAGAGAAACATAAGAACTGCAACTGACTTCAGTCACAGCTTTATTAATTGCTCAATTATCTCATTAACTTTAACTCTGCTTCAGTGTTACTTTAACACTATTTAGAGAAGGAGCATATGTACTCTGAGCAGAGTTGATTTATGTATATTATTTCAAATTGAGCATGTGTGTGTTCTTGCTGTCATTAGCCAATGCCATTTTTCTGCAGATGTGATTAGTCACATGACATTTATGGTGCAGGTGATTGGTTCTGTCACTTCTGTGGTTCCATGTTACTAAAACTACAACATTAAAAAAAACAAAACAAAACAAAAAAAACATTTGTTAAAATCCCAATGTTAACAAATGAAAACTCATTATAAAGTGCCAATGCAACATTTAGTTTAACTTGATGTAATAAAATTATTAAAACTAATAAAAAAAAAGTTAATTAAATTAAAAATGTGATGTGCCTCTCATTGCGACGAATGGGAATGCTAATGGATCTCTTTCCTTTAGGAATTACTCTCATTCCATCTTTCAGTCTGTCAGATTGTGCGATAACGTTTCCAAACGGAATGGATGAGGAAGTTCGACAGTCTCTGCTGTAAGTAGTAATCTGCAATGGAAATGCATTTGGTGCATATTTGCATCCCTGCTGCGTGTGTGTAAAGTGTATTATTTACATCATGCTGGGCTTATTTCATAGTTCATCATGTTTGCCAATGTGAGAGTTCCAGGGAAAGCGCTAGACATAAAAATCCAACTGTCAGTCGCTTCATTCCTGGAATTCAGAAAGGGATGGTTTTACCAAAGGATTCTGGGTCTGAACGTGTCTGTTTGCCACAGCAACAGAAGTGAGGAGCTGGCTTTTATGAAGACAGAACAAAAAGAGCCGGCAAACACGCTTCCCTTTTCCTGTAGACTAGAGGAAAGGAACTCAATAAAGCAGCGCTGTCTGTGAACGAGCCACATTACAAAAACACATCAGTTATGTATCAGTGGGTTAAGTCATCATGAAATGCTGTTCCCAACCCATTTAACTTCAGTAATGTGACATATTTCTGGGTCAAAGAAGATATTCAATCACGTAGATGTAGTGCAGGATTTGATTTTATCCGTTAGGAATTGATTGGATGGGGAAAAGTGTCTGTCTGACAGGTTATGTCATGTGCATATATAAGGCTGCATTTATTTGATCAAAAATACAGTAAAATCAGTAATATTGTGAAATATTATTATAATTTAAAATAGCTGTTTTCTATGTAAATATAATGTAAAATGTAATTTATTTTTGTGAATTTTCAGCATCATTACTCCAGTCTTCAGCGTCACATGATCCTTCAGAAATCATGCTGATTTGATGCTCAAGGCAGATTTATTATTATTATTATCAATGTTGAAAACAGCCGTGCTTCTGTGCTTCAGCTGTACTGACCCCAAACTTCTGAATTTAAAACGTCTCAAACGTTTGCAAAAGTACATTTATATTGTTTTTTTGTAGAAGAGCACCAGTGCATTTATATGTGCATTACTTCAGATCCAAATGATGTCTTTATATTTATGCATTGTGTTGTGCGCAGGTGTGAATCACGGTGTTAATTGTGATCTAAATACCCCGTACACAAACAAGCTGTTATGATCCTCTGTGTACACACACCTGTTGTTCTTCCAGTTTACCCACACTGACCCACTCTCAATGTAATCTGCTTTCTAAATGTTTACTGACAGATTGGAGTCTTGGAGGTTTGTTTTGCATCAAGGCCTTCCCTGTGATATCCTCACTGCTACAGGGAATTCATACAAAGCCTGCTGGGAGCGTCACACATTGTCTGCCCATTGGCCAAGAACCTAGTGGTGCGTTAGTGATGGGTAAGTGAGAGAGATGTATATGCTATGCATATTCTTTTCTGACCCCTGTACTAGACTGTTTTTACATTTGGTTTTAATTTCTCTGTCCAAATTTTGAATTTTTGCATGCACCATTCCTTAAAATTGGTTCCAGCAACATGTTTACATGTCAAAACTACCTCAATGACCTGTCCATCCCTCCCGAGAGCTGTATTTTTATGCAGACTGTGCCATCACACAGACTCGGGTCAGCAGCGAAAGTTTAATTGTGAGAATGCCATAAGTCAGTTGGCGATGGACATAGTTTGATGATGGCAGAAGCAGAAAGTGTCCAGCCAGCACTCTAAAATTCAGGTTCCCATCCACAATGAACGCCCTCAAGATTTATTGTCGAATTAATGGAATTCCCTACACACCAAACCTCGGTGGGTGGAGGGATGTAAGCACATCTGTGGCTGGAAGTGCAGACGCTGCAAAATCATAAAACTAAATGTTTCATCGCCAACAGAGACACGTGTACATTTGTTCACAGTCGTGCATCAGTGAAAAATCAGAGCAACCCAGATCGATACAGCTTGGAGGTCTGCGCTGTAGCATTATATCTGATGTATAGCTCAGTGTTTTTAGTATTCAGCAAGTGTAAAATTAGCAAATTACTGTGAGACTGTTATATATATATATATATATATATATATATATATATATATATTTGTTTGTTAGTTCTTTTTTTAAAAAAAAATATTGCTAGTTTTTAATAAGTTTTAGTTTATTAGTTTTAGATTATTTAGTTTTAGTTATTTTTGTACTTCAACCCTTTTTCAAGGTTGCAAATAGCTGAAATAATAATAATAATAATAATATATATATATATATATATATATATATATATATATATATATATACAGTAATATATATATATATATATATATATATATATATACACACACAGTACAGTCCAAAAGTTTGGAACCACTAAGATTTTTAATGTTTTTAAAAGAAGTTTCGTCTGCTCACCAAGGCTACATTTATTTAATTAAAAATACAGTAAAAACAGTAATATTGTGAAATATTATTACAATTTAAAATAACTGTTTTCTATTTGAATATATTTCACAAAGTAATTTATTCCTGTGATGCAAAGCTGAAATCACAAAGTTATCTCTTGTTTTACAAAGCTGATTTAAAATAATTCCAGTCTTCTTCACCTTTACATGCTGCTCCATCAACTCCTGACAGTCCCATGGTCTGGCCACTTCTTCATATCGTCTACCCACGTTAACAATGTCAATATGAGACCATCTGATCGTCGTATAAAATTTTCTCCGTGCTCCCAATTTAAAACATTTACTGCATTAACGTTATTTGTCATTTTGCTAAAGTTATAGCTATTAATAATCTAACCAATCGTCCACTGAGTGTCTGACTCTAGGCGTCATCACCCTAGCGTCTGACGTCGACGGTTCTAGACTCGATGACGATGATGCTGTGGGGGATCACATAAGTAGCTTCAGCTTTGTGTTTTTATTTCTGGAAAATAGTTTACATATTGCGGCATAACGCGAATAACAGTAGGTGAAAATAACTTACAACTCTACGACTGCCGCCATTTTCGTTGCAAACTCCGATCTCTATCGTTTAGCTGGCCTGACGATTCTGTGCGTGAGCTCTTAACCAATGATGCACTGAAGCTACAGAAGGACCGCCTTCCTCATTTCCATGTTACACACGGAAAAGTAAAAATAAATGAATCAATAAATAAATAAATCTAAAAAATAAATACATGTGGGAATAAATAAATCTAAAAATAAATGAATGCATACATACATAAATAAATCTAAAAATAAATGTAAAAATAATATATAAATATAAAAATAAATTTAAAAAAGTTTTAAAAATGTAAAAATGTATAAACGCAGAAAATAATAAATTAAGGGGGAAAAAATTTAAAAAATTAATTTTATTAAAAATGAATTATATTTATTTTATTGTCATTTATTCATTAATTTATTTTCCTATTATCACATTTATTTACCTATTTATCTATTTATTCATCTATATATTTATTTATTCATTCATTTATTTATTCATTTATTCATTTTTAATTTCTGCAGGTTTGGTCCTCCATAATTTTACCCCTGATATTAGGCAAATGCAAAAAGAACATGTTCATTTTGTGTGGTTTGAAAGGAGCAAATAGTAACGTTTGCTGTAAATGTATAGCATGTTTAGATTGAGCATGTTTTGCTTTAGCAAGAGGAAGTGCTTATCTTAATCAGGAATTCCAGTCACTCAAGACGGACACCTCTTGAACAATAGCCATATCTGAGTGAGTGGAGTGGGATAATGCTGCCTCCTCGCTGGAAAATTCATGTTCTTAAATCAGAATAAATTCCCCCTAATCCAGCTCATCTGCACTCAACTGCTGAGACCGTATCCATGTCCAATACCTGGAAACAGAGTCTACACTTGTCCTTTTTTAATTAAAATAAACAGTATATAATAGCTTTTTCTGCTTTAGTGGATGCAATGGAGATACGATTAAGTGTGGCATTGAGACACATGGAAATGAGGAGATGCAGGCAGAATCAGAGAGAACGATCCAGGCCTGTGATGCTGAAGTCTCTCAATACACTTTAGTCTGAGTAAATTTCATTTCAATTTTAAGTATTATGTATATACTCTTATAGTACTTATTAATATTTTGAATTAGCTTTTATTTTTATTTTAACTCATCAAAATAATTGAATGTAATATGAGATTCAATTAAGATTTAAAAAAATATATAAATAAATAAAATGTAGTGATTTTTACTTTGTCCATCCAAGGACGCGAAGTAAAATAGGGATTGGTACTCACATCACCGCTGACGTTGTGATTTTGGATCACACGTCTCTTAAGGTGTGGTTATGAGTACATCAGATGACCACTTCCCCCCCTTTCCCTAGTTCAGGGCACCAGTCAGGGTCTTTCACTCCCAACAGGGGCTTTCATTCATTTAGAATTAATGTAAAGTGGTCAGCTGATTTATCTGAAAGATTGGTGAAACTGCTAACTTGTAGAGCCTTTTCTGTATTATCAGCACAAGGAAGACACAAGTGTAATAAAATAAATTTTATTAACAAAAGATAAACAAGAATAACTAACACGACTACTAAATGAATACCATGAATGATAAAGGAATAAAGTGCATAAGCTACATAGAATACAAGTGATTAAGTTGGGTGTGGCTATGGAAGAGTTACGTTATCTTATGGAAAGATAAACTGTTTCTCTGAAAATAATAAGGTGGAGAACCTTATTATGCAACAAACAAATAAACGAGAGATTATTTGTTATTGACTAACATCAGCTATACTGAATCTAATAGGAATTAGGAAACTATATACTGATAATATACAACAATGCCAAGGTCTCTTGGTTAAGTGATATTTACGTTCCACTTGGTCGAGTCCGATGACTGTGACGTCTTCCACTGGTTGTGCTGGGTGACGATGCAGTGGGGAGAGGAGCCAGAATCTGTTTCAACAGTCTTGAACACAAAGCTCTGTGGGATGCTGATCTCCTGGAGCACCAAAGGGTCCGAAAATCTGGAACATGCAGATGAGGCCCTGGCGTAGGTGCAGAAGGTCCTTAACAATCTGGAACACGCAGACGAAGGTACCTTAAAGTGAAGGTTTGCTCTCCTGAGCTTAACCTTGTTGCAGATGTCGTCACTGTCTCACTGGACGGAAACTCTGAACGTAGTGTTTGTTGATGTCTCTTTCCTCACAAGCTGGAGGCTTAGAACGTAGTCGTCTCTGTTGCTGCCTCACAAGCTGTAGATTCAGATCACGGGATCTGTTGTTGTCTCTCTGGATGGACCAGAGGCTCAGAACGGTGTTGTATCTGTTAATGTCTCACTCCTTACAGAGTTAAGACCCAGAACCGTGTATCTGTTGTGTCTCAGCTTCGCAAGCCGGGACTCAGAACAAGGAGTGTCTGTTGAAAGGGTACCTTTATCCCTTTCCGATGAGGAGGAGATTGCATTTTGGCGCTTCTCCATTCGAGTGCTGTGATTGGCTGCTGGCATCAGAGGGGACAGACACAGTGTGGCCCACCCTTCTCCCCCCTGTGGAACTCATTTGCATAAAGCACAAAGTTGGAAGTCTTTACAGTGTCTTTACAGTTTACCAATGCATTTCTCACTTTCCAAACCACCACCAGAATACCTTTGGCAATATTCTAAACAAATAGAGACTAAACATGATGGAAAAAGATTGAAATGTCATTCAATTGTACATTAACAGCTGAATTTGTGTCAGATGTTGCACTACAAATAGCGGTCACTGAGAATACTTATTTCTGTGAATAAGTACGAAATGGATGTGTAGTTTGCATCAGTTCTAAGGTTTTCAAACATAGTTTTGAATGGATTCGGATGGATCTTTGTGATCTCTCTTTGTTTCACCCATTGCTGTTAAGGTCCCGAGGAATTTTTATGGCAGTCTCTGGCCAACCTTAGGAAGTAGTCTCTAGATGGGTGAAGGGCAGAAACTGCCGGTGGACCAATGAGAAGTCCTGTCCTTCCCAGGCTTGGTACAAGAGGTCTTCTTCTTGCCCTCTAAGAGAGGTCTTGTCCTTACATCTTTATCTGATGGTGTTGGACAGTTTGTTTGTGTTAGGCCACCAAGATCCAATCAAACTGTAGCAAACCTTTGTCCGCTGTCACGACAGAGAGGGGCCCGGCCATAAACTGGGCCCTAGAATGTGCTGTTCAGATATATATATAGATAGATATATATATATATATATATATATATATATATATATATATATATATATATATATTGGAACCTCACTCTAAAAAATAACTAAAAAACTAAACAAATTTACACAGTAAAATACTGTTTTCCATTGAAACAGTAACATACCATAAAAACAATGCATTCTGGGTAATATTATTTGTCATTTTCAAGACAGTAACCTATATTTCTCGAAAATGACAATACCTAGAATGCATTGTTTTTACAGTATATTACCCCTGTATATTACAATGCATCATGCATATGTTGAATTAGGTAAAAAAAAAAAAAAAAAAAAAAAAGAAGTTTGTTTTAGTAATTTTTTTGTGCTTTTGTCATTTTTATTAGCTTTATTATATTTCTATTTAGCTTTAATTTTATTTTTATTTCAGTTTTAGCTTTAGTAATTTTAGTTCTTCAACTTCAACTTATTTTACTTCAGTTTCCAATCTTCTAAGTTTGTTTTTCATCAAATATTTATAATTTATTGTATTAACAAAATAATTTTTAAATTGTTTTATTTTTTATTTTTTAGTTGATGATAACAACACTGATTTAAAATATATGTTTGTTTATTTATTTATTTTTATTGACAATGTATGGCCATATTGAGATAAGTATATAATAATTATTTATTTAAGCAACGTTTCTAATTTTTGGTGTTTAAGTTTCTCTATCTAAAATTTATGTTTTATTTTATTCAGCTTTATGGCAATTGAAAAAGACATTTTATAGTTTTAGTTTGTTTTAGCTAACAATAACAACACTGATTGGAAACTATTTTTTATTGACAACGTGATATATGACCATATTGAGTTGAAAATTTGTGGCAAATCATTTTACATTTTTATGCATCTAAGCAAGTATTTATTTACTATAATTATAACCCTCACAGCCTCTTTTTATGTGCTAACTATTGGGTCATAGAGATGTGGCATTAGGAATGTGCATCTATATCTGTCCGTGTAAAGGGAAAGGGCTCAGAGAGCCTGTATGTGTGACAAAGTGTTTTGTTCACACTTACTTCCTTTTCACCCCTGGCATTTGTCAAGAGGAGTGACAGCATCGAAGACAAGAGCCTCATACATTATTGAAGAGCAGAGCCATCACAACCTCTCTTTCATTATCTGAGAGGATGCGTCCTCTCAAAGACTGGACGGGGGAAACACACAGCGGTTTCTGTTTGTGAGTTATGTGGATTTTCCTATAGGGGATCATCAGCTGATGCAGCATAAATCAATATCACATGATCAAATGAATATGTTTGTATTGCAGTATAGGAAGAATTTCTATAAAAGTGTAAATGGAATGTTCAGAAATGTTCTCTGGTCAAGATCAGACATATAGAATGTTATATTATATTATATTATATTATATTATTATAACTTGATTATTTTCACAACGGTGAGAGAGAAAGAGATAGTTCATAATACTTACTGATAATTGTTGACTTCCTTTTTTTTGTCATCTAAACCTTAAATACTGGCTATGATTTTATATCAATAATTTATCAACACATTCGTAAGTTCCTTGTTTTCTGTTAGTTGTTAATGGTCACATGACATGCAGGTAAACATTTCATTATATTTAGTAAGAATTTTATGTTGATTGTTTTTACTTATTTAAAGCTATTTGTTTTACATTTTTATCATTTAAATAATTATTAGCTTTTCATCCACTCACGAACACTTGTTTGGGAAATCCTGCAATAAATGATATCAGGGGATGATGTCATTAACACTGAAAAAAGGAGAATATTTTTTCCTCAGTAGTTTTGTCTTGTTTTCCAATACAAATATATAAACATACTTAAATCAACATACATTTACTTGACAAGCAATATTAAGTCTCTACTGGGGAAAAAAAAAAGTATTCAAAAAATATAATTTATGCTTAAGTTTATGCTTAGAACAAGAACAAAATCTGCAAGTGAGGTCAGGAAAATAATCTTGTTTTCCCTTTGAATTAATTTTATTTTATTGACACCACTGGCAGATTTTTGTTTGTTTGTTTGCTTGTTAAGAATAATTTGATTAATTTTGTTCTCACATATATATATTTTTTTTCTTTTTTTTTTTATTATTTTGTGCAGTGAAAGAGTGTGTCATTTCATGAGTCAGCAATTGCACTTTTCGAGGAAATCAACCTACGAATGGCTTACTTATAGCTGAATGTATTATTTAACATTGAAGCGGTTCACCTTTAACACCAAGACCAGTTTTAGATCTTGTGCACGCTTTTATCAGCCATTGATTTTTCTACTCTAAAATTCCTCACCCTTTGCTGTGAAGAACCAACAGTCGAATGTCCTCCGGGACAAACCGTACAAGATAATATTCAGCCTTTGAAAAGCCTCAACCAAAGCAGACTGGTTAAAGAGCTTTGACACAATCCTCAGTACAGTGTCTGAAAGTCATTTCCATCTCAATGACACACATCTCAGCCCTGCTTTAACATTCCTCTAACAGAGATATAACAAATAACAGAATAATTAGACGTGATTCCGTGTTGAGGACCCCATATTAGCATGATAATGAGAAAGTAATTAGTTGTACCTCCACAAGAGGGAGAGATCGGCGGGCTTAGGAAAGTCAGCTATATTGTTATATCGCTATTCCAACAATTCTGATTGAAAGAATTGTCATGTCGTAAAACTCATCGGCGCCTCGGAGGAGCCTTTGTGGCCTTCCTGAAATGAAATAACGTGCTCCCGCAAGCTGGGTGTTTGGACGAGTAGGAATTACAGGGCGAGGGGAGTAATTACATTTTATTGTTTCCCGTGTTCACCTCTGTTCTCCACCCGTAGTTCGTCACGCTCCTCGCCATCAGCCTCCCTCTGAGAACATCCTTTATTATGACACTTTCCTCCCCCCATACAGTAAATCTGATCCCCTTTCATTATGCAAATCAATTTCATTTTGGGTGAAATAGCAGGGAGTTGGTGAACAAAGACAGATGAAAAGGACACAGAGGGGGGAAAAAAAAAAAATTGAAGCAGGAATGGGGTCCTTGATGAATTTTTTTTTTGCTGTAAATCAAATCTGTAGTTACTTGTCTTCAGTTTTATTTTCCACATGCATTT
Organism: Ancherythroculter nigrocauda; assembly: GCA_036281575.1. Lineage (NCBI taxonomy): Eukaryota > Metazoa > Chordata > Actinopteri > Cypriniformes > Xenocyprididae > Ancherythroculter > Ancherythroculter nigrocauda. Next base: position 2,455,151 of record VTFQ01000012.1, read on the forward strand.
TTGAAGACATTTTTCCTTGTAAAATTTAGCAAGGTTGTTCAAAACTCTCATTAAAGTAAAACATCCGAGTCAGAATATGAGTCTTCAGAATTATAAATATAATATATTTAGTTGGAAAAGGAACAGAACTGCAAGCCAGAAGCGTTTTGGGTTGATTTACAAGTCCCATGAGAAAGAAAAATCAATTTAACATCTCAATTGTTTCTCCTAGACGGCAGTGGAAATATGTGAGAGCAAGCAAAGTGTCTTCTGCTTCTCAGGTGTTTCTCCTGTAATCTCACATCTGCTCTCAGAAGAGATGTCAATGGCTCAAACTACCCTCACGATCCTCGTAAAGGTTTGGTTATAATCATTTATGTACATGCACTTACTTTTGTCGGTAATGTTGAAGTGGTTGAAGTGAATCTGCCACAGTAAAGGTCAAGTTCACCTCTGGTTTGAGGTCAAGTTAATAAAATCAGTGATTAAAGTGGAACCAATTTTAATCAACTGCAAATGCAATTTTAGTTAATGACAAATAAAGTACTGTCATTTTAATAGATGGACGGACGGACAGACAGATAATATATACATTACGATATACAGTATATAAAGTGTATGGAAAGTGTATTTTTATTTAAGCATTATTTAGATAAAAGTGTTCAAAAAATTATTTGTTTGCATGATAAAATTCAAAACTTGAATAGATAGATAGATAGATAGATAGATAGAAACCCGATACCAAAAAAGTTGGGACACTGTACAAATTGTGAATAAAAACAGAATGCAATGATGTGGAAGTTTCAAATTTCAATATTTTATTCAGAATACAACATAGATGACATATCAAATGTTTAAACTGAGAAAATGTATCATTTTAAGGGAAAAATAAGTTGATTTTAAATTTCATGGCATCAACACATCTCAAAAAAGTTGGGACATGTTTACCACTGTGTGGCATCCCCTCTTCTTTTTATAACAGTCTGCAAACGTCTGGGGACTGAGGAAACAAGTTGCTCAAGTTTAGGAATAGGAATGTTGTCCCATTCTTGTCTAATACAGGCTTCTAGTTGCTCAACTGTCTTAGGTCTTCTTTGTCGGCAAATGTTTTCTGTGGGTGAAAGATCTGGACTGCAGGCTGGCCATTTCAGTACCCGGATCCTTCTTCTACGCAGCCATGATGTTGTAATCGATGCAGTATGTGGTCTGGCATTGTCATGTTGGAAAATGCAAGGTCTTCCCTGAAAGAGACAACATCTGGATGGGAGCATATGTTGTTCTAGAACTTGGATATACCTTTCAGCATTGATGGTGCCTTTCCAGATGTGTAAGCTGCCCATGCCACACGCACTCATGCAACCCCATACCATCAGAGATGCAGGCTTCTGAACTGAGCGCTGATAACAACTTGGGTTGTCCTTGTCCTCTTTAGTCCGGATGACATGGCGTCCCAGTTTTCCAGAAAGAACTTCAAATTTTGATTCGTCTGACCACAGAACAGTTTTCCACTTTGCCACAGTCCATTTTAAATTAGCCTTGGTCCAGAAGCCTGCGCTTCTGGATCATGTTTAGATACGGCTTCTTTTTTGACCTATAGAGTTTTAGCCGGCAACGGCGAATGGCACGGTGGATTGTGTTCACCGACAATGTTTTCTGGAAGTATTCCTGAGCCCATGTTGTGATTTCCATTACAGTAGCATTCCTGTATGTGATGCAGTGCCGTCTAAGGGCCCGAAGATCACGGGCATCCAGTATGGTTTTCCGGCCTTGACCCTTACGCACAGAGATTGTTCCAGATTCTCTGAATCTTTGTATGATATTATGCACTGTAGATGATATTAACTTCAAACTCTTTGCATTTGTTCTCTGAGAAACTCCTTTCTGATATTGCTCCACTATTTTTCGCCGCAGCATTGGGGAATTGGTGATCCTCTGCCCATCTTGACTTCTGAGAGACACTGCCACTCTGAGAGGCTCTTTTTATACCCAATCATGTTGCCAATTGACCTAATAAGTTGCAAATTGGTCCTCCAGCTGTTCCTTATATGTACATTTAACTTTTCCGGCCTCTTATTGCTACCTGTCCCAACTTTTTTGGAATGTGTAGCTCTCATGAAATCCAAAATGAGCCAATATTTGGCACGACATTTCAAAATGTCTCACTTTCAACATTTGATATGTTATCTATATTCTATTGTGAATAAAATATAAGTTTATGAGATTTGTAAATTATTGCATCCCTTTTTTATTCACAATTTGTAGTGTCCCAACGTTTTTGGAATCGGGTTTGTAGATAGATAGATTGAATGATTGATTGATTGATTGATTGATTGATTGATTGATTGATTGATTAATTGATTGACTAATTGATTGATTAACTCCTGATCACCTTCCAATCAAGGAGTAAGCCGACACAATCTGGACACTGGATTAAACAAATATGAGTATTTCTTTAGTAATAATTCTCTAACATCAGCACTATGCCCTTGACCGGGTCACATTATCCTGGAGTTGCTCCTCAGGGACTGCACATGCAATCAGTCTTGTGTAAGACTCTCTGGATAAAAGTCTCTACTAAATACTATTGCCACGTTGAATTCGGTCATTCAGCACAGTTATAAAGAATACAGAAATCTGCATGATGTTCCCCTTCATGCCTTTCACTGACAGAAGAATTTATTTCCAGAGGATCCGATGTCTCTTTCACTGCATTTCCCAATCAAGTTAATTGAATTGTTGCTGGATAGAGGAAGCCAAAATTATCGTGCGACTTACAGATTGATCAAAGCAAGGCTTCCTCCGAGCAGGGTCGCGACCTCTCTCCACATGCACTGCTGACTGACGCCGAGCTGTCTCAGCATGCCTGCTGATGCCAATGGCACACACACACACACACATACACACACACGCACACACTCAACAGAGTCGCCACTGGCAAGGTTAGCATCCTCCCCACTCTCTTGTCTTTGATTGAAAATAATGAGGATGTCACTTTGCACTGCAACATCCTAGAGAAGCAAGAGTTTTAACATGCAAACAAATATTTTTAAAAAAAATAATAAAAATAAATTAGATTTGCTTAGAGTTACAGACTGCTGCATTTTGACCGAGACATTTTCAGTTTAAAATCTTCTGAGTTTTGAGTTTCAAAAGCTTCACATTTCCATTTGCATTAAGATGCGTGCATGAGCACAAGAGAGCTGCATTCACATTCAAGGCCTCAGTCAGTGTTATTTTTTATATTGTCAGCGCCGCCATAACCTGTGCTTTTCTTAAGCCTATTGTATTTTTATAAACAACCGAGCATTGCAAAGGAGGCAGAGAGGAGACTCGGTCATATACGTCAGGCCAGGAAATGCGACAGCATCATTTATCTTTCTGTTGGTACCTCAGAAGGCTTGCAAAGTTTCACCAGGGACATCTGATACTGTACAGTCTTCCTCTTCACAAAACTAAAATAATCACACGACCTTGTTTCAGTCCCTCAGAAATTGGCAGCGATTTAAGATCCCAGAGGTCGAACAGGAACGTATTTCAATGAGATCCAAACCGCAATATGTAAAACTATTTAGAGATCTGAAAAGTAGCTGAAAGTAGCAATGCTACAAATCAAACGGTGCTTTTAGATGGATCACGTCCAGTTTGGCATGGATGATGCTGATCAGGAAAAAAACAATATATTAATGATATTAGATGTAATTGACATTCAACTTAAAATTTTCAGTGTCTAAAGAGTTATCGAAGGCTCTAGCACCATTTTATGGTGTTTTTTCTCTCCCGTTTGCAGCTTGACAGTTGTGGTCACTATAAATTGTTGCTGTATGTACAAGAGTTGCATCTCCTTTTGTGGTCCTCAAAAGCAATTAAGTCTGACAGGCTTGGAGTGTCATGAGGGTGAATAAATAATAATAGAATTTTCATTTTCATGTTTACTTTGAAAATGTTTTTCTGTAGTGTGGCAGTAACACAGAGGCAGAGTGCTGCATCACTGTCTTCTGTCATGCTGGACCGCAGCTGATAATCAAACACTCCTTAAATGTCCACTCTCTCATATGTAATGTTGGGAATCAAATTCATTTTAGTGATTCAACTCAGGCGCTGATGTGTATGAGTACCTGATCAGTATTCATTCATTAGGGGACAAGCACTGAAGGTGCATAGGCACCTATTGTATCTGTTAGTGTTCTTATTCTTCTTCCAGTTTGGAATTCTATGGCAGCCCAAAGAATCACTTGGGAAAGTTATGAAATTTGGTACACAGATGACAGTCTGAACTGTCACCATAGAACAAGGGTGTCCAAACTCGGTCCTGGAGGGCCACTGTCCTGCAGAGTTTAGCTCCAACCTCAATTAAACACACCTGAACCAGATAATCAAGGTCTAATTAGGCATCCTAGAAACTTTCAGACAGGTGTGTTGAGGCAAGTTGGAGCTAAACTTTGCAGGACAGTGGCCCTCCAGGACCGAGTTTGGACACCCCTGCCATAGAAAATGAGTCTCTAACTTAATCCCTCTAGCGCCACCAGTTGTCCAAAGTTGCACTCACATTTATGCTAATAACCTTTGAACCGTAAGAGCTAGAATTCTCTGCATCATTTTCCGTCATGAAAACCAACTTTTTCAAACTCCTCCTAGGCCGTTACTCTGATTTTCATGAAAATTGAACCAGATCATCTTTAGACCATGCTGACAAGTTGTGGAATTCAAGTTGATTTGTCAAACTGTCATGATGCATTTCGGCGCAGCGCCACCTACTGGTCTGGAGATATGAAAAATGGCCTTTTTGCTTATAACTTCAGAACAGTTTGCCCAAACATTGTAAGGCCTCGTTAGATTTGGGGCACCATTTTTTGATTGATATATATATATATATATATATATATATATATATATATATATATATATATATTGATTTCTGATCATATATATATATATATATATATATATATATATATATTATATATATAATATATATATATTATATAAAATCTAAAATCTTAAATCTAAATGGAACAGAAAAGGACTGATAGGACAAGAAAACGTTCAAAATTTGATGAGAAGTTTCTCAGAGTTTCTTTTTTGAGAAAATGGAAGAAGTCCAGGAGGTCACACTAAATACTGATTTTTGCTTAAAGAAACCATTTTGTTCCAATTTTTTTTTTTTTTTTTTTTGTACATATTTTCTTGATTTTCTTTTTGTATCGTAATAAAGAGACTAAAAAATAAATATGGATGGTCATTAAAACTGCTAAAACAACAAAGCTGGTGGTGGCCTAAGACTTACATCCGTATATATATATATATATATATACATATATACACACACATCTGATCTGAGGACACTGTGGTATATTTTCAGCTCATGTCAACCTTACACCTCACCTTAGACAGGTGAATCAGAGGTTAGCCAGTTAAATATTTTACTATAGTCGAACCAATATCCATCAAACACAACATTGCACAGAAGAAACATCATTCATTTATCAACTTAAATGGTGTCAGGTTTGTCCTCTGGTGCTTGACTCTTGTGAGAAGAGCATCAGGCTAATAGATCGGCTCCATTTTCAGCTAATGCCTGTGAGTCAGTACTCTCCTAAGAAGATGCCAAGCTCTGAAAAGTGATGGTTATTACATGGATGCCCATTTAAAGTGCTATTGCTGTTTTACAGCAGGTGTTCTGCAGTTTTTTCTCTCCTGTCAAGCAGTTTAGCATACTCATGAAAATGATCACAATAACATTCTTTAGCGTAGAGTTATGGGATAAATCTCGACAGCTGCAGCGGCCAGATTTCAGGCCATAAACACATCAGCCTCTCCCTGACATCATTTATTTGGACTGAACACTGCTGTTTATAAGATCTATGGATTCACTGTACATCTACATTGTATATTATATATATATATATATAGAGAGAGAGAGAGAGAGATAGTTTCTATGCTTCTGTTTTACATTATGTAATATATGTCAGATTACATTATCAGCATTAAAATTCAGTTTATTTCTTCTCGATTGGCGACCTATAAATAGTGCGGAATCTGAATTATTTCTTTTTCATTTTATGCCATAACCTTTTCTGTGTTTTCATTTTTTATATCCATAAAACTGTGATTATTTCAAGGTTTAAAAGTATTTAAATGAAACCTATTTTTAGTATGTTCTCAGGCATCTTGATTGCACTATATGCATATATATTATTTTTCCTGCATAAGTGAGCTTGAAATGGAAAGATATGTGACAATTAATTATGAGTGTTTTTACATCATTAGTTTTATTAATGTCATATGCAAATGAGAAAGGCAGCGATTTGCTTGCGGTCTCCTAGATGTGGGTAAACAGATCATTACACTTATGTTTTTCGAGAGAAAGTTCAAAAGGGTTCTCACTGTAACTTGGGATCACTAACAAATAGGAAGTAAACCCATGGACAGAGACAAATGCTACAGATTAATTTTGATTGGAGTGAAACCGCTAGTTGAATGGTCAACATTGACATTTGACCAGAGCAGAGTGGATTCACTATGTGAAATCAATAACCTACCATAATGCAGTAATTCCGTGCGTGGGTGATTATGACAATTCAGTCCATGTCTCATTAGCCTTTGATAAACTCATATTAGGAGAATCTTTTCATGTGCATTTCTTGTCATTTTTATTGCAGGTATGTCCTTGTGGTTTCAAGCACCATTCTGTATGTAGCAAAACTGCATTTTGCTGCCATGAACTGTAGATTTACTCATTTTAAGCTACTCCTATATTTACATACTTTCTTGCACACTTGAGATATTTATTTAGCATATCACATCTGTGATGAGCAAAACATTTCATTACAGTCTTTAAGCTGATAAAAGAGGGTAATTAAAAAGAACCTGCACAATTACACAGCTTTGTGTCAACCACCCCCTTTAAATAAAGCTGCTTTTGTCCCTACTTGTATCCAGGCACATTATTAATTGCCATTATATTCACAATTAACAAGACATAGTAATTACCCCCTCTCTCTTTCCTAATGGCATCCCCATGTCGAATGGATGGGAGTAAGATTAGTATCTCGGAAGGGGAAGACAGCTGAAATAAATAATGGTCATTAGAGGGTGTTCACCAATGTGTCTCGAAGGCAACTTTCTCGTATCCTGTCTATTAGTGCTGCTCGGATGCGCTAGGGCTTTTTCAGAAAACCACATTTACATTGGAGTTAAAAATAGGTGTGATGATAATTTGATTAATTGGACCCAAAGCTTGTTGTCAAGGTCTCACGAGTTACAAACACTAAGAACGTCTATGTAAGCATAGACATATGTTTGTTTTTGGTCAATTTGAGCCAATACAACTTCAATTTCCCCTTGGATTCATAAAAATGCATTGTAGACATATTTAACCAAACTGACTTGAAATAGAACCATTATTTTAACTTTTTATTTATTTATTTATTTATTTTTGCATTTAGCAATATTTTGCAAGCAAGTCAGCACTACACTTTTTGGACTGTAAATCCACAATGGTACTAATCATTACACCATGCAATATACAGTCAAATTTGCAACTACAGCCAATTATGCCAACCCCCTCAAAACCAGTTTCACACTGTTTTGTAGGCCTACAGTGTAATTAGATCAAATACACTCTGATTTAACCCCTGCCACAAAAGCATGCTGGGTAACCAGCAGTGACACTATTGCACATAACTTTAGTGCATTTCAGTTTTAAAAATGTAAAATATCACCAAGCCTATTAGGCTCACAACACCAGCGAATTAAGAAAACATCTTTATCAGTTTGACAACACTCACAATGCAACCAAATACAGAAATGTGCCGCAAATACTCACAATGCAAAATGTACCCGAATACAGAAACGTGCTGCAAAAACTCACAATGCAACCAAATACAGAAACGTGCGGCAAATACTTACAATGCAAAGTGCAACCAAATACAGAAATGTGCTGCAAATACTCACAATGCAACCAAATACAGAAATGTGCCGCAAACACTCACAATGCAACCAAATACAGAAACGTGCGGCAAATACATACAATGCAAAGTGCAACCAAATACAGAAATGTGCTGCAAATACTTACAATGCACCCAAATACAGAAATGTGCTGCAAATACTCACAATGCAACCAAATACAGAAATGTGCCGCAAATACTTACAATGCAAAGTGCAACCAAATACAGAAATGTGCTGCAAATACTTACAATGCACCCAAATACAGAAATGTGCTGCAAATACTCACAATGCAACCAAATACAGAAACGTGCGGCAAATACTTACAATGCAAAGTGCAACCAAATACAGAAATGTGCTACAAATACTCACAATGCAACCAAATACAGAAATGTGCCGCAAATACTCACAATGCAAAATGCACCCAAATACAGAAACGTGCTGCAAATACTCACAATGCAACCAAATACAGAAACGTGCGGCAAATACTTACAATGCAAAGTGCAACCAAATACAGAAATGTGCTGCAAATACTCATAATGCAACCAAATACAGAAACGTGCGGCAAATACTTACAATGCAAAGTGCAACCAAATACAGAAATGTGCTACAAATACTCACAATGCAACAAAATACAGAAACGTGCAGCAAATACTTACAATGCAAAGTGCAACCAAATACAGAAATGTGCTGCAAATACTCACAATGCAACCAAATACAGAAATGTGCCGCAAACACTTACAATGCAACCAAATACAGAAACGTGCGGCAAATACTTACAATGCAAAGTGCAACCAAATACAGAAAAGCACTGCAAATACTCGCAAGCAACGCTTTTATCAAAAATGAATTCAGTATGACTTAAGTATGAGAACAGTAAAAGAAACACTTGTGTTTAGCAATGCAGTTGGTCATACCAGCACTGCAGTGTGATTCTGAGTCTGCACTATCCATAAGTCTTTCGATTAGGATGCATGCCCACTTTATAAATACCGTATTGATCGCCGTTCATGGCAGAGGGCAGTTAGTTTATCGAGAGCGAGGACATACTGCTGAGATAATTGCTGCTTCAGTTTTGATGGATTTTTCAAGTTCATAAACTGTGCAAATAGTATGATCACACTGACGCACAGAATATTAATCTTGTGCCTGCTTGCATTATATGTAGCAGGACCTGAAGTATGCAGTTTCTAAAGGTAAAAGATGCATGCATTAAATATGCCACCCATCAATCTATTTTCCAAACTGCTTGTCTTACTGGTCATAGTCAAGCTTTTTAATTTTATTTTACTTTTTTTTTTTTTTTTGATCCAGCCTGTCTGTAAACACAACAAAGAGCTGGAGATAGCATGATAATGCTGTAAGGCCTACAATCTGTTACCCTGTGCAGTGAATGTTGTGTTGAGATCCTTAGTATTCACGCTTCATTCACTGACAGCACTGGTATTGTTTAGTCTTGGATTATTGCTGATTCTATTACAGAGACGTGAAGGACAAACTGCAACAAAAAAAACAAAACAAAACAAAAAAAAAAACTCAATACCCAACGCAGTTGGTCTGATAGTGAGTTCAATCCAGTAGAGAGACCTTGGAATAAATCACTTCTACAAACATCACACAAAAGTCACTGCACACAGGAGACGTTTTGTAGGGGACTATATAAGACCCTGAGATGAAAATAAATTCAGTAAATTAATTGAAAATGAAAACAAGGGAAGAAAGATATATGTGGTTCCCATGAGATAGTGCTGAATGAAGGAAAGAGGAGCAAAACTAATTTCCTCACAATAATAATGGTCTCTTTGTTATTTTATACTTTTTAGTATGAGCCGAACTATGATGCTTTATAACAGAGATCATGATTCTGAAGAAAAATATTTATTTAATATTAAAACTTCAACATTGTAAAAGAAAAAAAAGAAAATACTGGTTCTGGTTCTGAGAAAATGTGCAATATATGAAATGTGCTAAAAAAATAGGAAGTATGTGAATCATAATATAGAAATATAAATAAAAAATATAAATTAAAATGGTTGTGAATCAGTCTCTAATTGAATCGGTCTTGTTCCTTGACAGAATTGTTCTTGAATGAATCGTTTCACTGAATGATTCGATGACTCTCTCATAAAGAGAATCACTTGTCGCCACTTACTGGTGTAATGATCTGGGGCCACGGCATGCTGCGTCCGAAATCACATACTCTCAAGTAGGTACTTATTTTGAATAAATAATTACTTCACGACCACTAAAAAAAGTATGTTCCATATAGTATAAAAATCCGTACATATTACATCTGCCATGTTATCATTATCATGTGACTTACGAGCGTCAGTTGCATCGTTCACAAATCCTCTCCCGTGGCCTCATGAGATAGTAAAGTGTCCATCGGATGCACACTTCAGAATCTTGGCAGAAGTAGTAGGGGGTTTTTTTTGCTTACTCTTTTATAAGTACTGTGAATTTGGACATACTACTTTTGTCACATGTCACATACTTTCGCCTACTATACATGCGATTTCAGATGCAGCCACTGATTTGATTCAATCACCAGTGTGAGCTGAATCATCATTTAGGAAGAGACCTTAGTCAGGGTAAATGTCATGTTGAATTGTATTCAGTCATTGTGACTGAGGGATAGACTCAGTCTTTACAACACTCTAAAAAATGCTGGGTTAAAAACAACACAAGTTGGGTTGAAAATGGACAAACCCAGTGGTAGGGTTAAATGTTTGCCCAACCTCCTGGGTAGTTTTATTTAACTCAACTATTGTTTAAAAATTACTGTATTGCTTGCTTAAAATGAACCCAAAACATGTTGGAAATTAACATTTATTAATAAGCTTAATTCATAATATTTAAACAATAAACATGTATTTAACTGCTTATTAATAAATGCACAGTATAAAGCTGCTAGATTGCATGTAATTCTCACAACTTGCACTATTTTATGGAGTTTTTACTGATTTTCTTTTTTTTTAGAGAGATGTTGTTAAACAACAGCACAATCCATTGAATCCATCATTCCTGTTAAAAATTAAATGACACTACCTTGAATAAGGTCTTTAGGATTGTGTGGCTTTTTAAACCAAGATTGCAAACTCTAAATGTTTAACTGATAGTCTGAGTATAAATTAATGTCGATGTTTTCAATACCTCAAGTCAAAATGGAAAAGTAGGACTTCCATCAAAAATATACAGTACATGCATTTTATTGGTAAGTCTATGCTATAAAAGAATGTGCAATGTACTACTATTACATTCTCCATCCTGTTTTATTCATTCAAATTTTCAAAAACCATCCAAATAGGAACATGCATTCATTTATTTAACTGAATTCAAATATTCCCCCTCCTCACCCTATATAGCCTGCATTGCCAATTTAGCTTGGACTGATGATGGGGTGGACAGCAAGTGTGTACTTGGATAGTCATTTTCTTTCTTGTTTACGAACTGCCACCACTTATGCATCCCTCTCTCTCCCCTTATCTTTCATTTTACACTTGACCAAGCATCTGAAATGAACCTTGAGGAAGCAAACACCAGGCACTGGCGATTATAATTTTTCAATCATTTGGAGAGGTGGTGTATTAGTGGAAATAGGTATCTCGGTGACTTGTTGTCGCTGTGATAAGAGGGCAGCATGGCTCTCATTAGCTACACGCAGGATTAAGGGGCTAGAAGAGGTTATTTTGACCAGCGAGTGAATGCATTGTAATGAGACTCCAATGTAGAAACATAAACACACTTCGACATGCACTTTAATCAGAAAGGAGGAGTCCTTTCTGCCACTCTTTTGCTCTAGATGGAAGGAGGGATTTGCAAATTTTGAATGTGCTGATGACATTTAATCTGTGTGGAGGATGAACTCTCATATTTCAAGTTGTGACTGACATGGCTGCTTGCATGCGAGGAATATGGATAAAGAGGCAGGACATCAAAACAAAGGACAGAATACAAATTTCACCCTCTCAAAAACATTTGATGCCTCAACATGCAAACTAAAATAGAAAGTAGGTAATATATTTTACAAATGTATATGAATGTTACAGGTGCAAATATTTAAATATTGGACATATTTCGATGGTCTGCTTTAGACATAACTTATAAGTAACTTTGCAACTACACGTCAACTAGCAGTCATTAGAGTGTTAGTAGACTGTCTGATTAATATCTGTTAACACTTTATTTTGATGCTCCACCAACAGACATTCTACTGACTAACTTTGCAACTACATGTCAACTTATTCTACTAACCCAAACCCTAACAGTCTACTAATACTCTAATGAGAGTTAGTAAACATGTAGTTGCAAATTAATGGGTTAGTTGGCATGTAGTTGCTAGCTAGTAGAATGTCTAAAGTCGACAATCAAAATAACCTAAATGTATATTAAAGGTGCCCTCGAATGAAAAATTGAATTTATCTTGGCATAGTTGAATAACAAGAGTTCAGTACATGGAAAAGACATACATTGAGTTTCAAACCCCATTGCTTCCTCTTTCTTATGTAAATCTCATTTGTTTAAAACACTTCCGGAAAACACTCGGATCTCAACATAACACCGACTGTTACGTAACAGTCGGGATCATTAATATGTATGACCCCAATATTTGCATAATGCCAGCCCATTCGACGCATTAGACAAGGAAAGGCAGTATTAACGGCTGGATCTGTGCAGAGACAAGGTAAGCAAGCAAGAACAACAGCGAAAAATGGCAGATGGAGCAATAATAACTGACATGATCCATGATATCATGATATTTTTAGTGATATTTGTAAATTGTCTTTCTAAATGTTTCATTAGCATGTTGCTGATGTACTGTTAAATGTGGTTAAAGTTACCATCATTTCTTACTGTATTCACGGAGACGGGAGCCGTCGCTATTTTCATTTTTAAACACGTGCAGTCTGTATAATTCATAAACACAACTTCATTCTTTATAAATCTCTCCAACAGTGTGTAATGTTAGCTTTAGCCCGTTAGCCACAGAGCATAGCCTCAAACTTACACAGAATCAAACGTAACCATCTAAATAAATACTTTACTCACATAATTCGAAGCATGCATGCAGCATGCATGACGAACATCTTGTAAAGATCCATTTGAGGGTTATATTAGCTGTGTGAACTGTGTTTATGCGATGTATATATAGTTGAGAGCTCGTGTGGCAGAGGAAGCGCATCTCTTAAAGGGGCCGTGCTGAAAAAAATCAGTGCATAGTTAATGATGCCCCAAAATAGGCAGCTAAAAAAATTAATAAAAAAGAATCTATGGGGTATTTTGAGCTGAAACTTCACAGACACATTCAGGGGACACCTAGGACTTATATTACATCTTGTAAAAAAACAATCTAGGGCACCTTTAACACATTTCTCAATAAATTATAAAAATTGCATTTTCTAAAATGAAATCGAAAACTAAGAGCTCACTTATGGAGCTCTATCCAGTTTTATGATAAAAGTTAATGCTCCAGTAACAGCATTAGAAACTCAGTACATGAATTGACACAAACATCATAGATGTGTGAATTTATCAATGTGGAGATGCCCATCATAACAGATGTACTGCATTTTGACAGTAAGCAGTAGCATAAGTAGAACTAAATTTTTACATTTTCTGAAATCAATGTGAGTGGTGTTTGCACTTTAAAAAAATCCCCAGTGCTGCATCCAAAATCGAATACTTCTCTACTATATAGTATGGTAGTATGGTACATAGTATTCGAAAAACAGTAGGCGAAAGTACCTGGATGACTTACTTCTGAAGTGCACATTGAATGGACACTTTACTATCCCATGAGGTCACGGGAGGAGATTTATTAATGACAGTGAACCGACGCAACTGATGCTTGTAGGTCATGTGACAGTAACAACATGGCAGATGTAATACATCCAGATTTCATTCATACTGCCCATATTCATACTATATACTTATATACTATACTTATACTTAATTTTGAACTTTGAGTCTGATTTTTTTATATTACTCATATCATATCATGCATATCATACTTGCCTCTAGTGCCATGAATGGCAAAAGCTGTTTATCCAGTGATAGGATTAAACGTAAGCTTTTTCACAAATATTAATTGTTGACTCAAACTGCATAGATGAGTGAATAAATACATGCACAGATAGTTATCATAACAAACGTGCTGCTGTATTTGACTGTAAAGTAGAATAACATCCATAGATGTTGAGATCACATTACTTTTGATTTATGATATACTGAATGTTCAATACCATCTCAGATGGTTGACATTTTACCATGTACAGTATATGCATGCATTATATGAGATATCACGTTAGATTATCAGTGCTGTGATGCATAATAATGCAATAAGAAGATTCATTCCACAAAATGTATCTTATTTTTGAAAAGCATGGAATACTGGCTTCAGAAACATGCAATATGCATGGCACATAACATTTGCAGTAAGAAAAAAAGAATTATTATAATAACATATCATATTGTTGCTTTTTGAAAAACAGGGTTTGTTCTTTCTTTTTTTCTTATGCAGTCATATGTCATATCTTACTGTAAGCTAACATTTTCCTGACCTGAATTTGAATCTTGGAAGGATTTTCTCTTCTGCTGGGTTTGAGTCAAAGGTTCAGACTAGCAGGGGTCACGTTTGACACCAAAGTGAATTTTTTTGAAGACCTGCGACGAGCTTTTATTGTGATTGAAGATTTGTTGCAGGCCAGAAATACCCGCTGACTGATGGAGGAATATGAAATGTTTCTCTCTCGCATCTCTTCGGCTCTGCCTCTCAACTCTCGATCTTCTTCTCTCGCACCGACGGATAGTTAATCCACATTGTGGGGCTGCATCCGGACGGGCCCTCGGGCCATATTTCAGAGGACAGATCCATCATGTGTGATGTGGGTGATGTTCCTATAACTCCAGTCTCACTGGGGTAATGTTTGCTGGCATAATTCAGCACTCTATAAATACAAGAGCTTGAAAGAAATACGGCGCTTTTATTAAAACTGTAAATCGACAGTCTCTCCTACAAAAAAACAGAGAAAAAAAGACACGTCGGCTTTCCCTGACCTCGAGGTATGCGTTATTATATTGCTCATGCCATCTGATGATGACAGAGGAAATGCCATACAGAAATAACAGCGGGAAGCAAATTTATTGAAATAGGTCAACATGTCACATGAGAGTTTTATTTTATTTTTTTATATATTCCCATGATTCTGAGCTTCTGTATTTACAATTGCTACAAAACACTGATATAAAATGTTATATTTGCATCAAATTCTGTGTAAATCTAATCAGAAAACATTTTAATAATGAAACATGCAAATGTGCAAACAAACTAACCAGGATCTTAAGGTAAGTATTGTACTACTACACTGTTAAAAAGAATTGTTGGTTTAACTTAAAAAAGTAAGTTTTCATTTTGAGTTCAAAATTTGAATTAATAAAATGAAGGCAAATTGCTTTAATCAACAGAAACTCTATATTATATTATCTGAACCAGATTAATTATCTAAGTTGATTTGACAAAAGAAAAAATGTTGTGATAACAAATCATGAAAATACTTTTTACAGTGTACTAATAATAACAATTACAATCATTTAATTGATTACATTTTATTAATTGTAATGAATGTTGTAATTTTATTATCATGATAGAAGAAAATTTGTTACTCATTTTTGTGTGTGAAGAGCATGGATAGTCCACCAGCTTTAACACAAGAAAACAAAGCCTCAAAAGAAAAGCAATATAAAAGGATTGACCGCTATGTCACACATCAGACTCCAGTTCTGATTAATTAGCGGATAATATTGAGAGATTTTCAGAATCAGTCACACATGCTTGCTGACACATCCTCTCTACGCTTAATTAATCACTATGCTAATGTACTGAACAGTTTACCCAGTTTATTTATTCACATATTTTTATGTTAATCGAAAGAAGCACCTGATATGTTTAAAGATGACCTTTTTAAATTCCTGCATGATGCTTTTTGGTTTGGTCAGATGGATGTAGTCAAACGTCTTGTTGTTATCTGAAACCGTCGTCATCTGAACAACATTTGTCAAGAGATAGCATTGAACAACACTGGCTATTTAATTACTGCATATTCATATTGCAATTATAAATGTGGGTGGCAGCAGCTTACAGTGTTTACTGAGTGACTTTACTGAGATAAATACTGTCTGCATCTTTTAATGAGTGATCATTCCGCCGTAAACAAAGACTGACTGACATGCAGGGAAAATTACTGTAATTGAGAAAGTAATTTTTTTTTGGCTTTTTACCTTTAAAGTATGTAGTTTCTGCAGCACTACTGAAACCTAGCGGACTTTGACCTTGTTTAATCTTTAAAGGTTGGCTTGCACTCCTGAACATGAAGCTGAATGTCTTGTGCCATGTAGATCATCAGTCATGAGGCCCTATCATACACCAGGCACGACGCAAGTTTCAGCCGGACGCAGTTATCATTTTCATGTCCAGTGCCCACGTTGTGGGCAAATATCAAATGCACTCTCACACATCTGTTCACCCATGGGCGTGCTGGTCTGAAAGCAAGGTGTAATCAGGTGCATTGTTGGTGTGTTGCTATTTTGAGACAACTGAAAACAACAGTGCCACTGACCAACAAAAACCTGCTCTAAAGTCAATGGTGCAGTATTTTTTGTTATTTAAAGGGCTTGTTAGTAATATGCGCCTATAGGCCGGTGCACAACGCGCATACACTTGGCTTGTTACACACAGGGACATGCAGCAGCGCTCAAACATGCCAAATATTAAAAATAAATGTTTTACAATGTAAAAGATTATTATTGTGTCCATAAAGATATAAATGCTTTCATATCATAATGGATAGTCATTGCATGTATCAGAATTACATATTTGTAGTAATGATGAATGAAATTGGCTAATTAGTTGACCAATTGTGGCAATACACACATGTATTTAAACTGACTTGTCAGGTTGAGGGTGTCTATATTCCGCACCTGGCTTTTAAAGGGAATGGGAGATGAGACTCTGATTTCTTTATTGCATGCCCAAAACACACCCATGACTCATTAAAAGACTAGGTACAACCCTTTTGGACCATGCTTCTGGGGCATTGACCATTTTTTCCCGTTGTTAAACTAGCAAAAGTGGATTCGGACATGCCCTAAGTGCACTTGTGCCATGCGCCTAAAATAGGGCCCACTGGCTAAACACTCTCTGGCTCCGCCTGCTACAGTAGCCACGCCCCAAACTCACGCTATAGGTTGAGCTGGAAAGAGATTGACAGATCTGAGCAGGCAGTTCTCAATGTTTAGATGGTGCTCAATGTTCATACTTTTGGGAAAATAAACCCATGTATGGCAAATTAACATTAGTCAAATGAACAAAAACTGGATGCATTTTAACATCATGCTTCACCTTTAAGAAAGAAGATATCTGGAATTGAACCTGCTATGCATTCATCTCAGTTGCTTGGATTGTGCAATTCAGTATTGCCAACATAGCGTTGTCTAAACAGAAACTAAAATACAGTATGTGAGCACGGATTAGGAGAGAAAACAGATGTAAAGTGTCAACAGATGGCGCATTTAGCAATTTTTTGAGAAGGCTTTAGCTACTTTCCATTGAAAATAGTTGGCAACACTGCTGCAATTACAGGATCTACCAGCAGAGGCTGTCTGCCAAATCTTGATCCTCTGGTGTTGATGACATATTGTCTATTGAATCAGGAAGTTAGAATGGGACATGTCAAAGGGTCTTTAGTGTGTCACAGTTCAGCAAAACCACTTGATATCAGTTGGTGACCCATGCATTTATCTGCTAAAGGGTAATTTTGTCCATTTTTAAAAGTATACTGGCAAATGTTAGCATCAGTGCAAACAAACATGGACTACAAGCCACAAAACTCACTCAACTCCAATTTGGAATCAGTCTTTTAATTCATCCGACGTATGACACGAGAGATAGAGGTGAGTGAAGTTTTAACAAAAAACAAACTCTGTTTCCTACATGCTCATTCTGACTTGATGTGTAGCTTTATAAATTGCTTTCTGATAATTTACATAATGCAAGATTTAATTAACACTCATCCGTCAGTGCTTTTCACAGGCAGGATGTGCACAAGTCTTTGACATGGTTACCAATGCCACATCACTTTGCATCAAGCAGCTTTAATGATGTTGACAAAGTGAAATATGAACTGGAGAAATAGTGAAAGTAATTAGGAGATTCAAGTTCACTGTCTATGAATGCATGTGAATATGTCCAACAGTTTATGAGTGCCAAGCTTACTGAGCCTTTAGCTGAGAGAATAACTAACTTTCTGCTCGGAATCAAATATTAATCTGGGCTGCAGGCGATTTAAAATTGGGCGCAGAGTTTCATTTTCACAATTTTGAACATTTGTTTCAGTTGCTGTTGCATTGCATTTTCCTCAAATGTCCAAACATATGTCATGTGCAATCTCCAAAACAACCATTTAAGAACAAGGGGGGCAAGGGCCACGGCCTCTGAACGTCGCCAAAGGCCTTGTGCACCGATGAGCCAATCCCTCATGGGCTTTTCTCTCAACTATGGCCTCATAATTTTCTACATGTATCCCCGAACCAGAGTACAGTGCCGTAAATGCCAAGGGCAGGCGAATGTCATGAAGCGTTAGATTATCCAAGCAAACACATCCTAATTGGAGAAAAGCTTGAAGTTCTCATTCTCTGACTTTTTGCTGGCTTATTATGGATCAGGGAGCAGTGTTGTATCTTGTGCCCTCAGCGGTGCCATGAGCAAATGAGACATTCTCTCATTAGCAGGATAAATGCAACAGTATGTTTCCTGTCTTTGCCATGAATCGCAGGAAAGGCAAAGCAACAAGGCTCGTATTTGCATTTCTTGTGCTCTGCAAGAACAAACATGCCAAGCTCATACACAAGTGTGGTTTCATCAACGCATATACATAGCACAGATATGACATTATTTTCCTCTGATGTAGCGTGATGACAGCAAAGCCAATCAGTTTCTCCTTGGAAGCCCAAGGGTGCAAATGGGGCATGTCTCGAGAGAACTTTCTCTGGTTACAGTGTGTGTTTTCTGCAATCGTAGGCAAAAGTTCAGAGAACAGCAGAAAGTGGGCTGGTGACCAGGATTGGGTGTATTGTGTCTATTATGGATGCAGCTGGAAGTGTCAAAGCAAAGCATCATCTCAGAATATTCACCAAAAAAATGGGCCAATCGGCTGTAAACTTCTGAAATTACTATGGATCCAACTATATAATATTTAAATCACTATACTAATAAATAATGTTAGTTTATAAATGTAATGCTCAGAAATGTTTTATGTTTTATATATATATATATATATATATACACAATAAATAAATTATATGTATAATATATAAATTAAATATATAAATATATGTATACACGTTGAAAAAGGTCAAATGTTTTGAATATTTAAGAGTTTTTCATGTTTTTAACATTTTCTTAAGGAGTCTCTTATGCTCACCAAAGCTATAAAATATTAATACAATCCAAAATAACTGTTTTCTTTTGAAATATATTTTAAAATTAAATTTATTCCTGTGCTGCCAAAGTTGATTTTGTTTGTTTGTTTTGTTGATCCTTTACTTGAACACTGTGTATATGCATGAATATAAATATGCGTAGGTTAGGGTTATATATATATGTCTTGTGCCATATATATATATATATATATATATATATATATATATATATATATATATATAAAATATACAGTCAAACCAAAAATTATTCAGACACTAGATATAATTTTTTATATATATATTTTTTACTACTGGGTGCAGGACACTATAGTTCATTTATGTAAGTGAGGATAGAAAAAGAAAATAAACTGTGACATATACCCAAAAATTCTTCATACAGTGGACTACCAGTAAAAGTGATAAAAATTTGGGACCAAAAATTATTCAGACACTTTGACCTGACCATGTTTTGCTTAAGTTTTATCTGACATAATTAAGATTATTTTTTTCTGACACAGTTTAACTCTGAGATCTTATCATATTTTATTACCTTTATATATATATAAATATATATATAAAATATATATATATAAAATATATATAGAGATATATATATATATATATATATATATATATAACATTTTATATATATATAAAAATCCGACAGATTAGGGGAAACAAAGTGGTATCTAAACATCCTTTAAACATGATGAATTTACTCAAGATGCAAAATTGCTTGTATTCAAAGAACAGTTTCTATTTTCTTATTCCATTGTCAGGTAGTTTTTTCTTGTTTAAGCATAAATCAAACAAAGCGGTTTGTGCTTAAAACAATATTTTTTTTTTTGTCTTCAGCTAAACATAAGGACACTTGCATTTCAGGTAGAGACACAACAATAGCTTTGCTTTCACTGTAAAGATGTTTAACCCCAATGCAACATGTTTCTTCCCCAACACTGCTGGAGACTTCCTCCGTTGTCGGTGTTAGTGTGCGTCTGCTTCATTGTAGGAGGTGCCCGTTTAGGTCGCAGCGCTGAGCGTTTCCAGCTCTGACAAGAGTAATTAGCACAACAGTGCTGCAGGGTTAACTTTGAGTGAAAGCACACCAGCGCTGCCACCACCGATCCTCCTGAGAGACGGAGAATGAGAGACACCTGAAAGCGACTGGAGGTCGATAGGGCCCAACAAACTCTTGGGGTTTGGGTCTGTTTTTTATGTATAATGGACCCTATGCACTTCAACTGCCTATGTATTTTTGCTTAAAAAATTCTCTCTCTTAGTAGCAAACTCTTTCTGTTGTACTAACTGTCTATCATACGTAATTATGTTATATTTTATAATATTGTACGCAGTATTACAGTGTTCTTCCAGTACAAATATCAAAACATTCTTAAAGGAAGATACATTTACTTTAGAATTAAAATGAATTGAGATATTAAAATAGTATTCTTTGAATTAAGATATTTGTACTGTATTTGTACTTTTTTTTGCAGTGTAACTATATAGTAATGAGTTTCAGAATCTTTAAATACCTTTAACACAAAGGTGGATCATAAATATTTCTTTGTCCTGTTGAATGACTGTTCCTCAAGATTTAAATTTGTGCTTAATTTGATCATAATTTCCATACACAAACACAGGACGTTGCAGTGGACACTGAGGCTAAATGTGGACGTGATCATGCACAGAGTCTATTTTTGGCCAGACGAATGAACACGGTATGGTTATGATTCTGGACTGCTTCACAGGTCAGATTGTAGATTGGTATCATTCAGAATATTTCATCCAGTTCCTTCTCCTTGAAGATTGGGATACATCACGCCGGCATATGGCGGGGAGGAGTCGGAGCTGGCCATAGGGTCTGTCTGGTTCTCTTTACTGAGGATCTGTGCCTTCACTCTTTGTAGTAAGAGTGGTGGTGTAAGTGGGTAAGCTCTTAGATCGGAGTGGCTGCTCTTCAGATGGAGGAGAGGGGTGTGGGATTGTAGGGCGAGCTGTGTGGGATGTGAGAAACAAGCTGGTTTTGTACATCATGCCTGTTAACTGAGTCCTGATACTGATGTGATTCCATGGTGTTGATGTTTTCTCACCTACTTACTTTAAAATTAAACATAGTTTTAAAGTGCCACACAAAAAAGGGTGCTTAATAAAACACACAAAACAATATAAAGCAAATGGAGAGAAAACTGTACTTTGTACAGTTCAAAGCCAAAGATATCAAACATGTTTTAATTGTGTGTTTAAAAATGGATGTAGTTTTCCTGTGAAGGTTAAGTTTTGTGTGTGTTTGTCTAAATACTTGCTGTGGTTAATAAATCAGTTTGTGCTAAAAATATTAATCACGACAGCAAGAGTTAGAGCTTCAGTGGAACAACACTATTAATATATTTTCAAATGTAATTTATTCCTGTGATCAAAGCATCAGTGTCACATGATCATTTAGAAATTTGATTTGCTGCTCAAGAAACATTTCTGATTATTATCAATGTTGAAATTCTGACTGACCCCAAAATTTTGAATGGTAGTGTATGTCGGTCGGTTCTCCCGTAAAGCATTCAAGAATTCTCTCACACTATACCTACATTTTACTTCTTATCTATATGAATATTTTGCAATAAATTTAAAATATATTGCTTTTTTATACTTCAAGTAATTGATAAGTTTACAGTTTTATGTTCTACCATTTCTGATTTGATTACATGCTGTAATTCACAAAGCAGGATCAAAATATCAAAGTTTAAGTTTTTATGCTTTTTTGAATATTACCTTTCATATAGTGTGTAGGGATGCAAAGGGGTGGAAAATTTACAGTAAATTTCCAGAATTTCCTGATTTTGGATAGTTTCTGGAAATTTTCCTCCCCTTTGCATCCCTAGCAGTGTGTAATATAGCTGTTTGTGATACGTTTTAAATATCAAAGTGCACAACAAATAAAGTCATTGTCTTCTAAAAGAAAGAATCGGTTCTGAACCTTCTGAAATGAGTCGTCAACAGTTCCAACAAATTTGCATAATGCAAGCCTATGGTCTTCATTGGCTGTCCTCGAACAATGTCTACTTTGCCCCGCCCACACTGCAGTTTTAGCTGAGACTGGAAGAGTTTGGTTTGTGTCATCATCATGTCGAGAAGATGCTGTTTTCTGCGCAGCAAATACACTTTGCATGAGGACTTGGGCTCAAATTGCTATCAGTACTGTTTGTATCACTGTGTATGAGTGCTGAGGAAGATCCCGAGCTGAAATTCAGATATGGTAATGGACGTTTGGTTTCCAACATGTGCTGTAAGCTGTTGACTAATCATAATAGACTGGGCCATCTGACCAATCAGAGCAGAACAGGCTCTCAGAAAGGCGGGGTTTAGAGAGAATGAATCTTCAAACGAACAGTTTTCAGACACTGAGAATTGAGGTGATGCTGCAATGTATATTATGACAAAATGAAAGTGTGTTTTGACCTTGGATGCCTATAAACCTATTGTAGGAAACTCCAAAACAAAATTAAAAACCTTTTCAAAGCATAATAAAGTCAAGTTCTAACCTTCTAGTTGCAACGGATGCAGCAAGAGAGTTTCCAAAATTAAGTCCCTCGTGTTGCATGAAGGCAGATGTTTGTCCTGAAAGTCACTGATGTCCAGCAATCGCCCCGGCAAGGAGGCAGTTCCTCTGAGCTCATTTAGCCACGGGTTTGTCTGGATCAAAAGCTATTACTACTGCCAGCCTTGCTGACCATTACTGCTAAAGCGAAGTGACAACAATGTCCCCAGGGAAGGGTGACCATGGAGGGCAAAAAGAGGCGTGCAGGGTTATCCAGCCAATGAGGCTACAAAAAGACTCTCATTTTCTCGGCTCTCTCCCTTAGTGCAATATAACCA
The DNA here is from genome assembly GCA_036281575.1 of Ancherythroculter nigrocauda. Classification (NCBI taxonomy): domain Eukaryota; kingdom Metazoa; phylum Chordata; class Actinopteri; order Cypriniformes; family Xenocyprididae; genus Ancherythroculter; species Ancherythroculter nigrocauda. The sequence goes on from VTFQ01000012.1 coordinate 2,478,419, forward strand.
GAGAAAGATAATTGCTAAATTTAACTGCTTCCCTTATTGCGCGCCGGAGAGCTGCTTCTCCCGGCAGTATTGGGGAGATGGTAGACAGGGGTAAATGGGAAATCTGTTCAGCTTATTAACTTTAAACCCCAACTTTTACAGAGCACTTGTTCTTGTTAGTTGAACAGAAAAAGGAAGCAAAAAGATCATTATTCTTTTAGGATATTGAGTGTTTCATGCTGTAAACGGTCAAACGCAGGTGAAGAGATAGATCTCAAATGATTTTTTCAAACTGCTTTTTGGGGAAATGTGTATATGATGTGATGTATCTATTTTCTGTGCTTGTCATTTTGTTTAAAGTTACAGTGTTGAGTAATACATGCATGAAAGCATTAATTTACTAATAATTTTGCATAACATTTTAATTACTATTAGCATAACAATTAAACTGTATATTTTTATTGAAAAAATATGAATTTGGGAATTTCTTTGGATTCATGTTTCATGATTTGTGAATGTTTCAAGAACATCTTTAGCTTCAATGGAAGAAGAAAATGTAACTGACGGAAGAAAATGATTAATGACAATCCTTCCATTTTTAACTGTTTTTGGTTTAAATTTACATAATATTTTCAATATAATCATTTATATATAATATTTGTTTAATTCTATGTAATACTTTATTTTATTAATTATGTAATAAAAGATGTGGAAAACCTTTAAGTGATAAAAAAAAATATACATATACATATACTACATATTTTGTATTTATGTTGATATTTTGTATTAATATTTCCAAGAATATCAGCAAATATTTGTATCTTTGATTTTCTTGTTGAAAACTCATCTGTGTTGTCTAGAGCACATCTGTTGTGATTTACCTTATTTTAGCAGATGTTTAATTTTCTTTTGAATTGTTTTTGAAGTGTTGATACAGTTGATACATCTGTTTTATTTTTGCTACACTGAAAAAAAGAAGAAGATTGGTGTAGGTTTATTTTCACCTTCACGAATAATTACAAAGATACGGAAAGTAACATATTGAATTGAACATGAAATTTGAACATGACATTTTTTACCTTGTAATTCTTGACTCATTTTGTTGTATTTTATCTCTACACAGACTTAAAAGCATCATGAAAAGAAATTAAGCAACTTTTGACAAAACAAGTACAGTATGTAGTGTGGAAGTCTAGCCTTTTCCAATAAAGATTCTACACTATATATTGTGAATTGACATCTCTAGAACTACAGATCGCCCATTTCTCTGGTTCGTGATTGCGGTGCATTGAAAACACTGGCCAGTCGCTGCTTCTGAAGGCTGGCCAACACCAACTCCAACCCAAAAAATGCAATGTCATAAACCCAACCCCAAAAAACTATTTAAAGGTCAAAAGTGTTTAGGGGATGGCAGAGTTAGTGTTCTCTGGCCTGACATTTTGTCTGGGTGGTGACCTCACAGTCTGTGCTGGATCAACAAAGTTTTAATGAGTTTTTGCTAAAGGCTTCGCTGGCCTGAGGAAACATGACTCTGGTTCACAGTGAACAGAATGTGAGAGTGAAAAACTATGGCTGGTTGTCAAGGTGTTGCTACATGGTTGCAGATGTGTTCCAAATGTTTCGATTGTGTTGCTTTGCTGTTCTGTGAAGTTGTCAGGTTGTTGCTCACAGGTCCAATCAGAAGTAAGGGCCGGTTCACACAGAATGCATTTTTGCTGTTAAAACAACAAAAATGTTCTAGAGACGCGTTTTTTAAAAGTTTAACTATTGACTTGAGCGCCACATTACTAGAATGCTATGTCATGCACGAAACGTGAATACAATGTTCAAACACATTTGTCTAGCATTGAAAATCAATGGAAAAGTAGTGCAGTGGAATGGAAAAATGCTTTCTGTGTGAACAACTCCCAAGATTTTCTGCATTCCAGGAGAGAATCATAAGTCTGATTGCTTACAAATGTAATAGCATCTCTACTAAATAAGGTGCATGGCCTTGTCTGTACTTCAGTTTATTATTCTTTTTCACTTATATTGGTAAGAAAGTACATTGATATCTGCTTCTGTACATGAGAAAACCATAATGCACTGCTGTTTTCTTTAGCACAAGATCCGCATTCATATATCTGTAGTTGGTTTGTTGTGTTCTTGGCAGTCATGGAGAACGGCTGAATAAATTGTATGGTGATTTTTTTTCTCCCTCCCCCTAAGACAAGCACTAAAATCATTGCATAATGCTCATAAAGCAAAGCTCCCTGTAAAACACTTACATAAAACCCAGGCACCAGCAGCTTGCTGTCACAGAGCTTGTTATTACTTTTATGCCCAAGTTTTAAGAGTTTGGCACAGGCAAAAGAGAAAGAGAAAAAAATTCATTTTCAGTGTTTGACATTTGTGTTGTGTTCTTCTTGGTTCATGGTGTTGGAGCGAGTCTCAGCAGACGACCTGTTTAATTAAGCTCTTTTAACTGGAGAGCCCCAGTGGTATATCTCTATTAGAACACTAACTTTTTTTTCTCTCTCTCTCTCTTTTGACAGTAGAATCCCAAAGGGAAATTAAATCAATAGCTTATGAAACCTTCCTGAAAGCCAACACTTGTGTATACTTTTGCCTTTCATCTCAGGAGAAATCTTTGTGACTTAATACAAGTTTTGTCAAAAAATAGGTCGTTTTGAGTAACTCTCAACTGTACTTGAAAGATAAAAGATAGGAACCTACAGCACTTTAGAGAATAGCTATCATAAATGGAGCTGGTCAGAATGAAAGATTCTCTTTAATCAGCAAAATGCACCACAAACCTCTTTTAAACTTTTAGCTTATTCAAATCTGTAGCTTGCCAAACTAAAAGCTACTCTGATCCGGCCCACATCTGGTACATGTGGATTACACACGGACCAGATGTGGGCCAGATCTGGCCAGACAATATGTTGCTGTCAGGGAGTGTGATATTGCGTTTATACAGCAGTTTGACGGCATGAGTGTGTAAATAAATAATAAATAACAACGGAGTGTCTTTAAAACCATCTTTTGCGCAGAACTACTTCCTTCCACCACGAATTCAAATCTCAAGTTGACAGTTCGACCAAGGTTCTGTTACTAATTCTAAAACGTCACTTTAGAACTAGTAACGAAGGAATGTTGAGTCCCTCCATTGAAACTCATTGTATATTGTACAGTATTATTGAGAGAGAGAGAAAGAGAGATCGCCTAAGTGAGCATTACCTGTGTCTGAAATTGCATTCATTCTTCAAGTCGATGTCCATAATATTATATCCATTATAATAATGTTTGAATGTCCGCTGACGAAAGCGATCTTTATATTTGTCATTTTTACAGTTTTAACAGCGCTAAAACAACATCCTTTGTTTACAAAAGTCCTTTTCAATTTAAAAGTCTCTTATGACTGACTCATTCACTAAGAAAGTTTGCCGCCATCCAATGGCGTATTAATGTAACTTTCACTCAATCCATATAATGCACTAATGGACCCTTTCTCAATACCAAATATAACATATTATTTATATAAAATAATATTTATTGAACAACAATATTTAAATGAACAACAATAGCCATTATAAATGACTATAGGGAATAAACACAATTGTACAATTCAATCAAACGTACAAAAGCAGCGCTCTACAGGATGCAAGTTAAATACAGCATTTAATATTAAATTATTAAATTTAACATTGCCCAATTTGATTTACTTAAAAAAGCAATAGATTGATAAGACCAAAGACTGCCCATTTTATGTAGCCAAAACTAATTATATCTCATGTTTATCCTCTATATGAGACAGCGGCAAATCCCAGAAGCACTGGCCGAGATGAAGCTGTTCTCGGCGGGTACACGAGCACTGGAGCTCACATCTCTGAAAACGTTTAAACAAATTGTAAAATAGGCACTATGATTAAATATGAGTCACATATTTCAGATCTAAACAACTACATTCTCACCTAAAAAACTCTTAAAACTACAGTTTGTGGAACAAGTGTAGTATTTGTAAAAAAATACGTGGATGATTTGCTCAGCAGCCATGACAGCTTTAAGCGGAGTGATACAAGCAGTGAAAAGGTAGTAGTGCTACTGCACAGCTCTCAGCCAATCAGATTCGAGAACCAGAAAGAACTGGGGCATGTTCAAGTTCAAACCGGCGTGCAACGTTTTGCTACGTTTTCCGGGTTGAACGACATGTTTCCTGGAAACGGTGTGCAACGGGTTTGAGATACGTTTTCTCTTGTTTGGTGGGTGTGTCAGAAATGTCAGCCCAATCAGCGGCAACCTGTATATAAACCATGCGGTATTAAAGAGACAGCTCGCACAATGGGTATATATACCTAACATATATGTAACATAAAAATGCTATACTTATATATTTTGCTATTGTATTGTGAAGTGACACTTTAATAAATTTTTCTATACTCCTCTGATTATATAATGGTAAAGATTACAATATTGCACAACAACAGTGATCAGCAATAATGATAAGCTTAATACTCACAATAGAAATAATATAGATCAACACAGTCTCGGAGGTAAGAAGTGGATTATCCTTCACCTGAAATGTTTGTCTTTTTTCATGCTGAAATGCAAGGCAAATGTTGTATCATAATAATTAGAAGTTTCCACAAATCCCTTCACTCGATTGGGATGTTCTCTTTTATCCTGAACGGCATGAACAGTGACTGTAACATCGAGTGTATTTTGTAGTATTAAACATGTATTTATACCGATTTAATCAGGCTCTAAAAATTCTTCAAAAAGAACACAAAGAATGGCCTTCTCAGCTGCCATAGTTGCAACTCTTGCGTATATATATATATATATATATATATATATATATATGCAATATATCTCATATATATATATATATATATATATATATATATATATATATATATGAGAGCATATAAGAAAAATGCTACTATTGAATAAAACTGATAAATATTAGTATTTAACAGAGCTGAGGTACTGTCACACAACTCAAAAGTGTAATTAGGTTTAGAAAGGTGGAGATATTACCTGATGTCATGTCATTTTTTTCTATCTAAATGCATTCTCAGGTCAAGTGCTCTAGGTGTATTTCATATGGATGTTCAAGGGTCTGACCGACTCATTAGTTTGGATGCTTCTGTTGACTGAAAAAACGTGTCCGTGAATATCTGTGTACACTAATGATGTGACTCCATCACTTGTTTTCGTTGTTAGTCGAGAGGTGGAATTGAAGCAATCAAAACCTCAACTGGCTATACACTACTTTTCATTTTTTCCAAGGACAGCTGATGTATGATCTACGACCTCTAGGGTTACCAATGAAATGCAGTCGAATTAACCCAGATGCCCCTTCTAGAAAATTGCTGCCTAACAGCACTGTGACTGATTGCTGTATATTAGAAATACAATATCTGAATATGGAATATCTGTGGACGTTGATTGAGACTTGTGAATCTGTATTGATTGAGAAAGCAGTGTCTTTTGTAATCACATCATGTGAGATGTCTTGGTCTTCGTGCATCGTCAAAATAAAATGGGTTGCAAACAGCATTTCATATTGGCTTATGTATGTTAGTGCAACATTTTTTGAATAAAGACCACCAACTTATCATGCCATCTCTTGTTACTTTCCCCCTCTCTCTCTCTTTTTGTATCATCAATTTTCATTAGCAGTTTTTGAGACCTTTTCTAAAGCTTGTGTGTCATTAAGAAACTCAGGCACCCTCCTCCCCTCCTCCAGAACAACTTCTCCTCTATTGGACTTAATTGCTTTGTTCAACAAAGTGGCAATCAATCATACTTCTGCGTCAGTACCTGTCACACTAGCCAGCCATGAAATGGGGAAGAAGGACACCGTCTATAGTTTGTTCTCCATAAACATTTTCTTCCGCCATTTGGACTGTCAGTGAAGATTGAGAGCAGTTTAGGTGGAGAGTTTGGCAAATTTATTAGACGTCCATCTTCATTTCGGTATCTGCATGCAGACGCTTTGTCGTTATTGTTGAGACGTAAAAAAGCAATAAAACGCTCAATATATAATACACTTACTTATAGCTGAAAATTGAGAAACCTGTAACATTTGGTAAGGAAATGTAATTAGTGGTGCTCACCAGATGAACATTGCTTTTTGTTTTTTTGTTTGTTTAAGCCCCTGACACTATTCAATTTTGGTATGGACATGAATGATGCATGAACTTGTGTGGTTTTCACCTGGTAGACGCAGCAACACCATTGCTATCTCATAGCAATAATGTAATTCCTTATAAAATAAAAGCTCTTGAATAATTGGAACATTTTGAACTCAAATTTTGATGTTTTGGATTTATATTATTTGTCTAATTAGCATTTTAATTTTCTGAGATGTTCTTCATGGTCCAGCATTCAAAGCTGAGGAGGGCAGATGAAAATGAATAAGATCAGACACTTTGAGCTTTGAAATCAGACTCATCTTCATTATTTGGTTAATGAGGCAGTGATGTGTCTGCTTTATGGGATGAGAGGCTTCAGATAGCGATCTCACCTTGATGGGCTGTTAATTTCTAAAGGAAGCTCTTCCTGATGCGACTCGACTCTACCTGTCATTATACTGCAGGCTGCCGTACAGTATCTCTGTCATCTAGACCGGCTCAAACAAGTGAAAAAGAGCAATTACTCGTAATTTTCTCTGCTCTTCTTCATCTTTGTGACTCTACATTTACATATTCAGCATCTCGAATATTTATGTCATTTAATATTTGACATTTTGAGGCCAAAGAGAGTGTAGGATTTTTAGTTTTGTTTCAGGGTGAATAAAACAAGGCCTTATAAAATACTTGATGTATTTTCATTATTATTATTATTATTATTATTATAAAATAAATTTTATTCATACATTTATTTATTTTGGCTACAGGAAAAATATTTTTTTATAATATCTTGCTCTATTTAATAATTTAATAATTTAATAATAATAATAATAACGACAAAAAAAAAAAATATATATATATATATATATATATATAGTTGTAAGTGGATTTTAATTTAATTATTTTGTTTGTTTGTTTTTTGTTTATTATGTTTTATTTTATTTTATTCATTTATTTTAATTATATATTAATTTATTTTATTTTATAATTTTTTTTACTTTTATATAATTATATTTATTTTATTTATTTTAATTGGATTTATTTTATTTTTTATTTTTATTTTATTTATTTAATTTTTGTATGTTATATTTTTATTTTATTTTATTGTATTTTAATTTAATTTAATTTGTTTTTGTTGATTTTTACATATTATTATATTATTTATTTATTTAAATGTTATTTTAATTTTTTTTTTTTGTTTATATATTATATTTGTGTTTAATTTAATTTAACAGAAAAAATATTGTCCTTAAGGAGGAACTTACGGACTTGATGTACCCTAAGTCACGTCAAGTCACATTTATTTGTATAGTGCTTTTCACAATAAATATAATTTCAAAACAGCTTTACACAAAGACATATTGTTAAATCTATAATGCCTTAACGCTTTAGCAGTTTTAGAGCAGGTTGATATAATGACGATATAACCGATGCTCCAGATTTAGAGTTATATTTTGTCTGTGTGTGCATATATATGCATTCCCTGCTTGCTTTTCTGATTTTGTGAGATGCTTCCTATCTCGTTTTCGCCTCTGGAGATATTTTCCAAGATTCTCTCCAGGCTGCACAGAGTAGTCATTGCAGCTTGTTCGACTAATTGAATATTCAATAAGCGTTTAGACCACTCTGCAAGGTGTGCATTGATTGAACTCATCCAATAACCACCAGGCCTCCAGCCCAGACACAGATATTCTCTTCCTGTGTGTTTGTCTCCTTAAGAGTCTGTGAACCATATGTGCTTTGTGAATACATCATAGTTATTAGGTCTTTTAAAATTATGAACTAGTCTGATTTTATCTGGCCTTTTACATTCTAAACAGATTCAAAAACAAAAAAACAGTACTAAAGCACTATTTGGATGTGATTTGCTTTCTAAATTATGTGTAGAGTACAGTTATAAACATATTGTAATTTCATGTAAGAGCCTGTTACTAATTGTAAAACTAATCGTACCGTGTACAATACACAGATTCATAATGTCTAGACCAGAAAGTCTCTGCTTTTCTAATAAGTGTTATTTTTGTTGTTTTCAATATGAACACTGCTACTGTTCGTTCCTCGGGGAGAAACGGCATTACCTTGAAAAACATTTCATCCGGCTGCGTTAGAACAGAGCTGATGTTGTTGTTTTTTTTCCAATTCTCTTATCGTGCTTGAGTTCCCGTCTTTCAGAGGGTTTTCTGCGGGCAAAGACAATATTCCCCAGTGTCTGCACCATCTTTTGTCAAAGGAACGTAATACTTAACTTAAAACATGTTATTTCTTGGGACTTTTATAATTTAAGTGGAATAAACATAAGTTATTTTTGTTGGGAGGTGATAGAGGCTGATATTCCTTTGAAATCGCAATGTTTTCATCTGTAAAGACTTTCAATAAATTGGCATTTTGACTTTTTTTTTTCCCTCTCAGACTCTACCAGCGTTGACTAGTCCTTTAATAACGCCTCTTTCAGAAAGCCCTTTTGTTGTTCTGTACCGTTTTACATTGGATTCTGCTCTGTTTCTTCTCATTAGCATTTTAGAGGAAATTATTCTGATGGAAGCTTGGCCAAATGTAGCAAAGATGGCATTTCCTAAAAATTGGGATTTGATTGCCTTAGCACGCTTTTGAATGGGGGAATTATGAAAGAATAAAGTTATTCGACTTCAGCAACCTTGTCTGTCTGGTGGCCGCTGGACCGTTTATCTTCCTCTTTTTATTGTTCATTGCTCATTAGTCTTGATTTAATTTTCATATCCGGTGCTCACAAAGTCAAATTAAATAGTGGTGCGGTCTCTCTCTCTCACTTTCTCACTCGGTTTCTGTCAGGTGAGATGTTAAATTGTTGAATTAGGGCTAAAGGAAAGCACTGTGAGTATTTGGGTTCAATGAATGTTGGAGATACAATATATATAATGTTGTTTCTTTCATAAAGGAGTAGCTGAACTGAAAATAAAAACCCTCTATATACTATCATATGACTTTAGAATTAATATTTATTTATTTATTTATTTATTTGGTTGATTGATTGATTGATTGACTTGGTTGATGGTTATTTGGTTGGTGACTATTAAATATTGCATGTAAATAATTGTGTAGAGATTTTTTAGATTTATATATCATATAAAATTATATAATAAAAGTTTGTTTACATTATATACGTGTGTATAATATAATATAATATAATATAATTTTGGGTAACACTTTAGTATAGGGAACACATATTCACTATTAACTACAGCTTTTCCCTCAATAAACTTCTAAATTACTGTTTATTTAGTAGTATTAAGTTTAGGTATTGGGTAGGATTAAGAATGTAGAATAAGGTCATGCAGAATAAGGCATTAATATGTGCTATAAGTACTAATAAATAGCCAATATCCTAGTAATATGCATGCTTATAATCAACTAGTTAAGAGACCCTAAAATAAAGTGTTACCAATATTTTATACATAAATATATTTTGTTAAATATACACATACATGTGTGTGTATTTATATATATACACAGTACACACACATATATTATGTAAACAAACTTTTACACACAGTGTCACGATTAATAGCATATACAGTTCATATACAGTAATAAATACAGTAATAAGCAGTGTATATACAGTATTATTCTCTCTCTCTCTCTATGTATATATATATACATGCATACATACTGTGTGTGTGTGTGTGTCTGTGTTTTTGTCTCATGTGAGCAACAGGGCAGAATGTCGAGCAACAGAGCAGAATGTCTTTATGTGGAGAGACAAAGTGAACAGACAGTGTATGATGGTTGTGTGTATGCAAAAATAATTCAGTGTACTGAGAAAAGCGTAGTGCATAATACGCAGTGTGCACATGGTCGAGTAAGGGTCAAGGATATTTTTTTAAGTCACTTTATCTATCACTTTCGCCCTTTTAACCTCTAAAACCTTGACAAACCAAAGGAGAAAAGGCAAAGCACGTTGAAATAAAAGAGGCTAAACACATTTCAGAGCGTTTGAAGGTCACCACAGTGATCTGCCAATGCGACTGTACCATTAATCACTGAATGATTCCTTACAGCCCTGTCTCCTTTAGTTATGATCGCATTCACTGCACCAGATAGTGATGCACACACACACACAAACACACACACACACACACAGGCGATTAGCCATTTTTACACAGCTTGCCGAGTTGTCGAGGTTATCTGGTACAAGGTTATTTAAGTGCATTCTGCATGTCAATGCTTTATAGTTGTGTGGTCTGTGTGCGTGTTTTTCTAGCAGTGACAGATGCACTCCAGGCGTGATGTTGGTGGTATGCATTGCTGCTGCTACTGATGAGACGTGTTGTCAGGTCACCTTGAATACTGTTTTGTCTAATACAAGTGCATTTCAACACCCTGGTGTCTGACAAACATAGAAAACACTGCAGGGTTTGAATATCTGCGTTTCTGAATATGAAATGAGACCGTATGATTTAATAGATCTGAATTATCAGTGCTGACAGTGATTTGTCCAGGTCTCTCCTCACAGAAAACTGAAGGTGTGTTCATTCATCATAACCTCATAAGTTGAACAACCTCTGGATGTTTAGTGATTAAATAACACAATAAGCCGGTTGAGGCTGTGGGTAAATGATTTTACCATGGTTAAGGGCTGTTGTTAGTCACGACAGAAATTAGGTTGCCTGAAACCCCTTTAACCATGGTAAAATCACACATGGCCTCAAATGAATTTTTGCCATTGTCGTAATCACAAATTAATTATGTTTATTATAAATGTAATTAAATTAAAAATATGAATTATTATTATTATTAATAATTACAACTTGATTTTACATTTTTTTTTTAGTGACATGAAAAAAGCTCCCACTGTAATAAATGTTTTTTATCACATTGCTATGCAGTTGCAAGGGTGTTCTGATGGTTTCTAAGGTGTTGCTAGGTTGTTTCTAGGTGTTTTGAGTGGTTGCATACTGGCCAAAGTGAAAAGAACCTCTCTGTGTCTATGTTAAAATTATAACAGACTATTGGTTTGCTCAAATCGCTAAAACTAGGTAATGTTGCAGTTAAGTGAACATGATGCTTCCTTGCTAAAAAAGGGTATTAATGTATTATGTATTGTATTCTGACACCAAACTTTTGAACAATATTGTAAATATATTAGAGCGATTCTGGATCAATTGAGAATCACATTTTTTGTTGTTGTTTTTAAAAAACATAGACAAATAAACAAAATTACATGTACAGTGGGTACGGAAAGTATTCAGACCCCCTTAAATTTTCACTCTTTGTTATATTACAAACATTTGCTAAAATCATTTAAGTTCATTTTTTTCCTAATTAATGTATACACAGCACCCCATATTGACAGAAAAACACAGAATTGTTGACTTTTTTTTTTTTTTTCAGATTTATTAAAAAAGAAAAACTGAAATATCACATATTCAGACCCTTTGCTCAGTATTTAGTAGAAGCACCCTTTTGATCTAATACAGCCATGAGTCTTTTTGGGAAAGATGCAACAAGTTTTTCACACCTGGATTTGGGGATCCTCTGCCATTCCTCCTTGCAGATCCTCTCCAGTTCTGTCAGGTTGGATGGTAAACGTTGGTGGACAGCCATTTTTAGGTCTCTCCAGAGATGCTCAATTGGATTTAAGTCAGGGCTCTGGCTGGGCCATTCAAGAACAGTCACGGAGTTGTTGTGAAGCCACTCCTTCATTATTTTAGCTGTGTGCTTAGGGTCATTGGGCCCTATTTTAACGATCTGAAACGCAAGTGTCAAAGCGCGAAGCGCAAGAAACTTTGTGGGCGGGTCTCGGCGCTGTTGCTATTTTCCCGGCGGGATAAATGGCTCTTGCGCCCGGCGCAAATCTAAAATGGGTTGGTCTGAAGTAGCTTCATTATTCATAGGTGTGGTTTGGGCGTAACGTGAAATAAACCAATCAGAGCGTCATCCAACATTCCCTTTAAAAGCAGGTGCGCAAGTTCCATTATGGATTGCTATTATTATGGCGTATTTACCAGGCGCACGCCAGGAGTGGTTCACAGCCGAGGAGACTGATGTTCTTGTAAGAGCAGTGAAAGACAGAGAAGTTGTGTTGTATGGGGATGGGAGAAACCCACCCAAAATAGCGTCGGTTAAACAGGCGTGGGAGGAAATAGCCACAATTGTTTCATCATCTGGCAGCTGTTAATATTTTTTTAGTGTAACAATTTATGATTTGCAAAAATAACTGTTGCATCTGTGTAGATTACATGAGCAAAGTGTATGCGCGTTGTGCACGCTATACATTATGGTCAAGCATGCGCCCTTAAAATAGCATAATGAACAACGCGCAACGCGCCACTGACTTTAGACTAGGTTTTTTCTGGTCAGTGGCGCAATTGTTTAATGGAACAGCAAAATAGCACCAGGGATTGTTTGCGCCGGAACACGCCTCCTTTTTTTGCGCTAAACCGCCCAGGGAGCGCAAGTTCATTCACTAGTTTAGCGACGTGCTTCTGTGGAGGGAAAAGCGCGCTTTGCGCGGGTGCAATATAGGAATGACACATGCGTCGGTGTACAAAGTCAATTGCGCTGGGTGCAAGATAGGGCCCATAGTCTTGTTGGAAGGTAAACCTTCGGCCCAGTCTGAGGTCCTGAGCACTCTGGAGAAGGTTTTCGTCCAGGATATCCCTGTACTTGGCCACATTCATCTTTCCCTTGATTGCAACCAGTCGTCCTGTCCCTTCAGCTGAAAAACACCCCCACAGCATGATGCTGCCACCACCATGCTTCACTGTTGGGACTGTATTGGACAGGTGATGAGCAGTGCCTGGTTTTCTCCACACATACCGCTTAGAATTAAGGCCAAAATGTTCTATCTTGGTCTCATCAGACCAGAGAATCTTATTTCTCACCATCTTGGCAAACGCCATGCGGGCTTTCATGTGTCTTGCACTGAGGAGAGGCTTCCGTCGGGCCACTCTGCCATAAAGCCCCGACTGGTGGAGGGCTGCAGTGATGGTTGACTTTCTACAACTTTCTCCCATCTCCCGACTGCATCTCTGGAGCTCAGCCACAGTGATCTTTGGGTTCTTCTTTACCTCTCTCACCAAGGCTCTTCTCCCCCGATAGCTCAGTTTGGCCTGATGGCCAGCTCTAGGAAGGGTTCTGGTCGTCCCAAACATGTTCCATTTAAGGATTATGGAGGCCACTGTGCTCTCAGGAACCTTAAGTGCAGCAGAAAATTTTTTTGTAACCTTGGCCAGATCTGTGCCTTGCCACAATTCTGTCTCTGAGCTCTTCAGGCAGTTCCTTTGACCTCATGATTCTCATTTGCTCTGACATGCACTGTGAGCTGTAAGGTCTTATATAGACAGGTGTGTGGCTTTCCTAATCAAGTCCAATCAGTATAATCAAACACAGCTGGACTCAAATGAAGGTGTAGAACCATCTCAAGGATGATCAGAAGAAATGGACACCTGAGTTAAATATATGAGTGTCACAGCAAAGGGTCTGAATACTTAGGACCATATGATATTTCAGTTTTTCTTTTTTAATGAATCTGCAAAAATGTCAACAATTCTGTGTTTTTCTGTCAATATGGGGTGCTGTGTGTACATTAATGAGGAAAAAAATGAACTTAAATGATTTTAGCAAATGGCTGCAATGTAACAAAGAGTGAAACATTTAAGGGGGTCTGAATACTTTCCGTACCCACTGTAATTTACTAGAGGTTCCGACAAAATATGAATTGCTACAGTCTGTTTCATTTTTTTTTAAATGTTAAGAATTAAAAAAAAAAAATCGATTCGAATTAATGATTTAGTATGGAAGCTTGTTTCCCCCGCTGAATAAAAAATAAAAAAGGTATAACTGTGAATTTTTATCTCACAATTTTGACTTTATAACTCACAATTGTGTTTACATCTTGCAATTCTGACTTTTTTCTCAGAATTGCATAATATAAACTCGCAATTCTAAGGAAAAAAGTATTTTTCCTCAGAAGTTTTCAAGTTTTTTCTTCAGAATTGTGTCTTTATAACTCGCAATTGTGACTTTATATCTCAATTCTGAGAAAAGAAGTCAGAATTGATTGCATTTGTGAGTTTATAACTCACAATTCTGACATTATAGCTTATAGAGTTTATGTCTGCAATTCTGAGAAAAAAAGTCAGAATTGTGAGATAATAAAAATTCGCAATTACCTTTTTTATTTTTTATTTTACTTTTTTAGGGGCGGAAACAAGCTTCCATAATGACTCACTCATAAAGACTTCACTTGTTTCATTACTGGATCAATCAGCATTTTTGAACAAATCTACTGAATTAATGATTGAACACATTTTTAACAGTCACTTGTCTCCACCTACTGGCGTAACATTGTAATTGATACAGTCTTTATTTGAAGTGTCCAAGTTACTTTCTAAAGGTCGTTTACTCTATTTTGATTGCTTCGCCAAAGACATCAGTGTTTATATTATAACTATAAACTGTCACCCCAGTACTTCTGTGATTATATTCACTTCTGTGAAATAATGATACTGTGTAGTTGAAAAGACTGTTTGTGAGGCTGTTTCATACCTATACATGACAAATGTGCAGCGCTATATATATATATATATATATATATATAAATCCATTTGATTTTGGCACGTGTAGCAACACATCTCTTGCCAACTCATCTACATGTGGGCGACTCTGTCTGAGCTGGATGAAAATGAGTCTCTCGCTAGCTTTTTTAAATAACGACGCAGCAGCCTCATCATTCTTTATGACACTGATCATCTATTATGAACTCCGATATGATAAAAATGCCTTTCCTTAGCGAATATGCCCGCTCTCTTCCAATTCTGATTTCCATGGATCTCTCTCGCCTTTAACCTTGGTTGCTGACAGATAATAACTTTGCCATTGAAAAGGCTACCTTTCCCTGCACATAAAGGACATTTAAAAAGAGATGTATTACTCTTCCGGTGGTGATGAAGCTTTTGCAGTGCAGGATCATATCTCTATTCATTCTCATTTATTTTGCCTTAGACCTCATTTGAATGACTTTGGTCAGTAATTATAGCCAAGGTTATCTGTGTTCAGATGGGAAACTTTACCTTCCCCTTCATTAGCGTACTCGTTATCGTCAATGTTCCTCCCCTGCCATTGTTCAGGTCTCTTCGGTGGATCTTCATGGTGTATTTCAACTATTATGAAGTCAATGTTGTGAGTTAGTAGGACTGTCTCTGACCCCAGAGTGTATGAAGATCAAAAATATATATTATGTTTATTGAATATCGATGAAACAACCTAATTTGTGTGAAAAAAAGTGGCAGAAGATGTTTTCGATTAAAAGTTATGATACACTAAGTCAGTATTTTTGTCTTGTTTTCCATCTAATTATTTATGTATTGAACATTTCATTTGAATTTCATTTGTTTTTCTCACCATATTGCCCCAATTAAATCTGTTTTAAGCATAAAGCTCACCATATTTTGTTTGATTTATTTCTAAAACACACAAACAATTTGGCATTAACGTAAGAAAATACACTTAATTCAAGACATATAACAGGCAAGAAAGAAAGGATTCAGACAATTGGTCAACTCACTGATGCTTTTTACTTTTCCCTTTTTATTAATTACACTAACAGACTCAAGAGAAACTCAAGATGATCTAGTTGCTAAGTGATTGTTTCTATGGTTCATTTGAAAGAGGAGGCAGTAGAGAGGAACGTGGAGGGACTCTGTGTTAATTCATGATATATTATATATTCAGAGAAGTGTGTGTGAGGTCGCTGAGGTTAATCAATCGCTAGATGCCTAAGAGGGAAATTATATGTGTATTCAAAAACATATTTTGCATAAGCAACATAAAATGCAGAAATAAAGAAATACATGAATAAATGATTTTCTTCTTTAGTATTTTTGTCTTGTTTTCCAGTAAAAATATGTAAACATTCTTTAATCAATATACATTTACTTGAGAAGCAAAATGACTTGAGATATTAAGTGAGTTTACGCTTAAAACGGGGAAAAATCTGCCAGTGGAGTAAAAAAAATAATCTTGTTTTTCCTTTGAACTAAATTTATTTTTCTTACTCACCTGGCAGATTTTTTTTTTCCTGTTCTCCCTAGTAAAAATAAATAAATATAAATATAAAAATAAATATAAATATATATCACACATATAGATATACATATAGATGGGAGGAAAAATTATTATGACAATGCTTTTGGGTTCTCACAAAATGTTTGTGTTCCCCCGAGGGGTTTGTGTTCTCGGGGGAACGTAAATATTTTCGCAAGAGGAAAAGCATTGAATTTTTCTTTTTCCCTTCCATCTCATAATTTACAGTGAAAAAACATAAAATGACATTTCCAACAGCTCTCTTTTAATGGTTTTTCATCGAAATGATCATTTCTTCTTAGCTTTTTCTTTTCATTTAAGTACATTAGGGTTTTATGTTACATTTTTAACAACATGTTGTTAAATTAATGTTTATTGCATTATTTTAATGTCATACCATGATTTGTGTATGCACTTTTATGCATTAGGTTTTACCTCAGCTTGTGGAAAATCTACTTGTGATCAACTTTTATTCATTATGTGACTCTCTCTTTATTGCCTGTGTTTTATTGGTGATTTAAGTGTATTATAAAGGTACAAAACAGATTTTAGTACTTCAGTAGGTGGGTATATTTACATTATATCAGTTAATTAAATATGTTTTTGTGACTGTAAATTTAAGTTTAATCGTTGGAAAAACTATATCAACCACAAATTCTTTACAAAGCAGTTTGTCCATTTTATGTACAAAGTCCAAGTGTTGTTTTCTATGGAGCCCCTAAAGGGACATGATGATGGGGAAAATATAATATGTTATTTTTTACTTCTGTGAATTACATGCAATGTCCCATTATATTTATAACAGTTTTTCACCTTATACATTAAGGAATTGTTTAACTTTTTTTTTTTTTTTTCAGTTAAAATGACAATCATTTTTAGAGTATCTCGACAGCAGGGTGGCCAATAAATACAAATGAGCTGGATGTTGTAGCAAACGATTCACAATACAACATGTTTCTCATAGCCTATTTCTAAATGATGCATCTTTTTAAAAATGGCAATAACCATTAAAACTTCAGATTGTCACTGTTGACATCCTGTGCAATAAAGCCGTCAATTTCCGAATAAAGTTGGTGGTGTCATCCTAATTTCTCCCAGCTGCCAATCACCGTTGAGTTTGCGAACACCGAGTGTCTGCAGAGACGGTAAAGATGATTGACCTGCAGGAGGAAAAAAAATCTGTTTTCCACCATTAGTTTAATCTCACAGCTGCTGTGTCATCAATAATCGAAACACTCTGTGGCCTTCACAGTTTTTCAGCATTTTTTATACGACGTCAAAAGAACTCAAATGTGAAAATGCAAATGCTTTAATTCCACTCCGACAGATTACGGCACGGTTCTCGCCCTCTGTCGCCTTATTGATTGACAGGCACATTTTGTGGCTCCTTCATTTTTTCCCACCGTCAAATTAGAAGCGTTCAGTGTAGAATTTCACCCTAGCTAACCACATGAGAGCCACTCAAATTAAAACCAGACGATAGCTCTCAGTTTTTCCAGTATAGAAGATTTTAACTGCAGACGGCGGGTCAATTTCAATCAGCCAAAGTCACCAGGCAATTGAGCCCCCACATATCTCATCCCACATCCTCTCCTGTCCATCTCCGGTTTCTCTCGTTTTCTTCCAGCATACCTCGTAATGCGAGTGATAATGTCGCTCTGATATGGCTCCTCTCAACCTGTTGCTTTTTTCCTCTCTGCTTTTGTCACTCGGGCTGAAGCTGTCTATTATCACTATGGAAACTGTGTTGGATGATCTTCATGATTTCATTTCTGGTTGGACTGTCACTAGCATTTATTTACTTATACTTTATTGACATTAATGCATTTGGTAGATGCTTTTAGCAACTTTATACTATTTTAATCTGTCATTAAATCTGTTTAATCATGCATTCTCTGAGAATCAAACCCATGTTGCTATAGTGTCATGTGCATTATTTGAGCAACAGGATCATTATGATGATTAAAAGTTTTACTGGAAAACAAGATAAATATACTTTGTCTAAGATGATAAGAATTATTTTCTTACACCTTTTGCATGTATTTTGTCTTGTTTTAAGGCATGACATCTACAGGTACTGTGACTTTTGTTTTTATTTTTGTTTTTTTTCATGCACTGGTCAATTTTGAGATTTTGGGCTATTTTGCTTCCATCACTTTTCAGCATTTCAGCAACTCTTAAACACCAAACCTTACAAGTTTTATTCCTATCTATATTCTGAAGGTTTTTACAGAGGGGTTTGTTGATATATTGCTCGCCTTGTATATATTTAACATATTCCTAAAAACATGGTAAAAATGTTTTTTTGTTGTTGTTGTTTTTTGTTCTTTTGACAGTATTTTCTGATTTATGGAGTAATAAAAACAAATCTTGGTAACACTTTATTTCGATGGTCCACTTTAGACAGTCTACTAATGATAAGTAACTTTGCAACTACATGTCAACTAGCAGTCATTGGAGTACTGGTAATTGGAATAAGTTGATATACGGATATACAGATGGATGGATATACGGATGGATGGATGGATGGATGGATGGATATACGGTTGGTTGGTTGGTTGGTTGGATAGATGGATATACGGTTGGTTGGTTGGATAGATGGATATACGGTTGGTTGGTTGGATGGATGGATATACAGTTGGATCGATATATGACTGGATGGATGGATATACGGTTGGATGGATATATGACTGGATGGATGGATGGATGGATGGATGGATGGATATACGGTTGGTTGGATGGATGGATATACGGTTGGTTGGTTGGTTGGTTGGTTGGTTGGTTGGTTGGTTGGTTGGTTGGTTGGTTGGTTGGTTGGATGGATGGATGGATATACGGTTGGATGGATATACGACTGGATGGATGGATATACGGTTGGATGGATGGATATATGACTGGATGGATGGATGGATGGATGGATGGATGGATGGATGGATGGATGGATGGATGATGGATGGTTGGATGGATATACAACTGGATGGATGGATATACGGTTGGACGGATGGATGGATGGATGGATGGATGGATGGATGGATGGATGTACGGTTGGATGGATGGATGGATGGATATAGGGTTGGATGGTTGGTTGGATGGATGGATGTATGATTGGCTGGATATATGGATGAATGGATATACGGTTGGATGAATGGATATACAGATGGCTATATGGTTGGATGGATGGATATACGGTTGGTTGGATGGATGGATGGATGGATGGATGGATATAGGGTTGGATGGATATATGGATGGATGGATGGATGGATGGATGGATGGATGGATGGATGGATGGATGGATATAGGGTTGGATGGATGGATGGATGGATGGATGGATGGATGGTTGGATAGATGTATATACGGTTGATTGGATGGATGGATGGATGGATGGATGGATGGATATAGGGTTGGTTGGATGGATGGATGTATGGTTGGATAGATGGATATACGGTTGGTTGGTTGGTTGGTTGGTTGGTTGGTTGGTTGGTTGGTTGGTTGGTTGGTTGGTTGGTTGGTTGGTTGGTTGGTTGGTTGGTTGGTTGGTTGGTTGGTTGGTTGGATGGATGGATGGATGGATATAGGGTTGGATGGATGGATGGATGGTTGGATAGATGGATATACGGTTGGTTGGTTGGTTGGATGGATGGATGGATGGATATAGGGTTGGATGGTTGGTTGGATGGATGGATGTATGATTGGCTGGATATACGGATGAATGGATGTACGGTTGGATGAATGGATATACAGATGGCTATATGGATGGATGATGGATATACCGTTGGATGGATATATGGTTGGTTGGTTGGATGGATGGATGGATGGATATACCGTTGGATGGATGGATGGATGGATGGATGGATGGATGGATATACGGTTGAATGGATGGATGGATGGATGGATGGATGGATATACGGTTGAATGGATGGATGGATGGATGGATGGATGGATGGATGGATGGATATACGGTTGAATGGATATACGGTTGAATGGATATACGGTTGATGGATATAGGGTTGGATGGATGGATATACGTTGGATGGATGGATGGATGGATGGATCATGAAATTAAACAAAAATTTTGAATCTTTTGAATCCAATGTTTAGATTTCCATGCTGAATATTAATGGAAAAAAGTTCATATTAGCCTCATTTGGATATCAGAAAATGTGTAATACAAAACAATTGTCTTAATGCACTGTGATTAATCAGTTTGGAATAAGTATGGTGAAAGTCTTGCCTTATGCATAATTCCTCTAAATTGGATTTAGATTTATGCTTAGAACAAGAAAAAACTGTTTGTGTAACTTAAATTAAGATATACTCTCTGGGAAAAAAAAAGTTACAGCATCTACCTGACACAAGCTAGTCTAACACTGACTGATACTAGAGTCTGCTGCAGATGCAGTCATTAGCCCGTCAGTTAGTTTGAGCATCTCAGCAAGCTTTGTCCTTCTGCAACCCAAAAGTCTAATGCATTCACCCGCATGCATATTATTTAGATTCCTCAGCCGATACGCTTATGTTGCCAGGACAACCTGATTGTCAAAACAGCTCATTAGTAATAACAGCGACGGCCTGGATCGCGCCTCTACCCTCAACGCGAGCATTCAGAAACATTTATGATGCCAAGCTATCCAAAGCCAGTGACCTTGATGGGCTTTTTAAAACAGACCGAGAGGCTTAATGGATCTTTACACCCAAGATCACTGCACCTGGGGGAATACATTACAAGCTACTTAATCACATGAAAAGTGGCAATAGACACAGGAACTATAATTGGGCTTCTTTGGTGCTTTTAATGTGACTACTGTATATTATGCAGTGTAAAATATCTATATATTCATGGCTTTCAAATCTCTGAGATGTGCATATAAACCTTGAATAGTGTGTGATGTGTGGCTTATTCTGCAACTAATGTATTAGCTTAAGAGTATTTGGACTTTTTAGCTGAATTTGGCCTTGAATTACATTTTTGCCTCTGAGTGCAGCTTGACCTCAAATTTAGAGAGTTGAATTTCACTTACATTCCAGTCAAGAAAAGATTGTATTTCAGTTGTAGACATGATTCATCCTCTACTGCTGGATTATTGTACACAAAGTCCTTAACATCCATCCATCCATCTGTATATCCATATATCCATATATCTGAATATCCATCCAACATCCACCCAACCATCCATCAGTATATCCATCCATCCATCCATCCATCCATCCATCCATCCATCCATCCATCCAACCAACCAACCAACCAACCAACCAACCGTGCATCCATCCATCCATCCATCCATCCATCCATCCATCCATCCATATCGCTAACAAGATATATTGGAAATGTTTTCTTCTTTTAAAAGTCGATAAGCCAATTTACTTTGATATATGATGGATTATTATTACAAATGCAGTTTATTATTTTATTTGCATTCAGCAACCCCCCACCCCCCCCCACCCCCCCGCCCCGCTGTCTGTGACCCTCAGAACAGACATGTCCATCCATCCAACATCCATCCATCCATCTGTATATCCATCCATCCATCCATCCATCCAACCAACCAACCAACCAACCAACCAACCAACCGTGTATCCATCATCCATCATCCATCCGTATATCCATCCGTCATCCATCCATCCAACCGATATCCATCCATCCATCATCTGCCCATCCATCCATCCATCCATCCATCCATCCATCCATCCAACCAACCATGTATCCATCCATCATCTGCCCATCCATCCAATCGTGAATCCATCCATCCAACCAACCAACCGTGTATCCATCCATTCATCCATCCATCCATCCATCCATCCATCCATCCATCCAACTGTGTATCCATCTATCCATCCATCCAACTGTATATCCATCCATCCAACTGTGTATCCATCATCCACCCATCCATCCATCCATCCATCCATCTATCCAATCGTGAATCCATCCATCCAACCAACCAACCAACCGTGTATCCATCCAACCGTGTATCCATCCATCCATCCATCCATCCATCCATCCATCCATCCATCCAACTGTGTCCATCCATCTATCTATCCACCCAACCGTATATCCGTCCATCCATCCATGTATCCAATATCCATCCATCCATCCACCCATCCACCCAACCGTATATCCGTCCATCCAACCGTGTATCCAATATCCATCCATCCATCCATCCATCCAACCGTATATCTGTCCATCCAACCATCCATCCATCCATCCATCCATCCATCCACCCAACCGTATATCTGTCCATCCAACCATGTATCCAATATCCATCCATCCATCCATCCATCCATCCATCCATCCACCCAACCGTATATCCGTCCATCCAACCGTGTATCCATCCATCCATCCATCCATCCCACTAACAAGATATATTGGAAATGTTTTCTTCTTTTAAAAGTCAGTAAGCCTGTTTACTTTGATATATGATGGATTATTATTACAAATGCAGTTTAATATTTGCATTCAGCAAATATGAATGCCCCCCCCCCCCCCCCACCCCCCCCCCACCCCCCGGCTGTCTGTGACCCTCAGAACAGACATGTGACCTATTTTCAGGTCATGTTGTCCTGAGCCGCTGTTGTCGTTGTATGGGTTTCTGGCCCCCGCGGTGCCATGCAAAGTGCTGGCCTACACAGATTCATGCTGGAGCCGACGGCCAGGCTTATCGGGACAAAACGAATGTCTGTGATCTCTGTGACTAACGCCAAGTCGCTTCAACTCGCCCTTCTCTCAAACTCTGGCCTGCCTCTGACTCGTGTCCACTCTTTGTCATCATCTTCCTACAGCTAATTTGTTCTTCTTGCTGGCTGACCATGGCAGATAAGAGTCAGGACCCATCAGAGCCACTGAAGCGGGTTGCCCAGGCGAGTGCCTGACCTAATTGCTTGACTGCACTTCGTTCAGTGGGCCGTGGAGGTGGAGTGGAGCTCTTCTACCTTCTGCGAGTGTGTATAAATTGCTTGCTCGCATAAGTAAGCTTAATCCACCCCATTCTGGGAGACACTAGTGAGCAAAGGCTTGTATTGGATACACTTGAAATGGAATGAAATGTCTCATCTTTACCTGTGTGGCTTCTGGACTACTTTCATTCAGAATGTTGACCACTGCAATTAGCAGTATATATTACAAACTCTATACTGTATCATATTTGCCACATTTTTAAGGCCTCTAAATTATCAAAAATGATCAAAACACACAATGTACTACATGCCTTCGGTTGTCTGATTGATAGTTTGTACTTTTTTAGCCAACAAAAGCCTTTTATTAGTGTTGTTTTTTTTTTTGCTATGATATCTTTACTGATTTTTTATAAAGTAAATGTAAGGATAACTTTTATACTGTTAATAATATTTCAAGATCAACACTACTGGACTGAAGGGTCTTAGGTTTACTTGATTATGCATCGTTTTTAGAAAAATCATGCAAATGTGAGTATCAAATATGATCATCAGGCTTTTGAGGAACATTTATGTTTATTTCTCAATCATCATTGTATTGCATTGCATTTTATGTTTAGAAATGACAAAGATTTGATCATAAATCTAAGCATTTAAATATCATCTAAGACATATTATAGGCAGATATAGAGTGATGAATGATATTTATATGCATTTTATGGAAGTAGTTTGCTATACTGTTTTAAAGACCTTGTTGATTACAAGCTTTCAAAATTTCATCTTACTTTTTGGCCATATAAATATCAGTATATGCACCATATTGCATATTTTTGCTCAGTTTGTGCCTCTGAATAAGGTGTTTTTTTTCTTGAGTATCAGGTCCATATTCTTACAATATCATACTATATGAGCCATAAAAGCCTGATGTATCAAAATGATACTCAACAAAAAAACACATATGCAAACTTAATTTCTTTTTCATTATTATTTTGTCTAAAGTTTCAATAAATTGTTCCATTTTCAAATTCAAATTCAAGTTTTTCAAATGTCAGGCTTTAGAGGGTTAAGTCTGTACCCATCTAATCTTTCAAAGAAATCATTAAAAAAAAAAAAAAAAAAAAAAAAAAAACACTTATATTTACTATATAAGGATACAGAACTTGGGTGTGTACTTTTTTGTTGTTGTTGTTGCAAGAAATGACGCAAGAAACCTTGACTAACCAGACTTCAAAAAGAAATACAAACAATTAACTCATTACTCTGAGTTGTAATTCAACTCTCTCCCTGCCAAACAATCTGAAGTAGCGACGAGATAAACAGTGGCAGGTGAGATCATTTAATGTTGACAGGCAACAATTAATTGCTCAGCTGTGTTTTTAACTTATCGTATTTTAATGAGGCCGCTTGCAGTTATCGCTTGGGGTCCAAAGCTCTGTGCTGCTCATTAGGAGAAGTGAAGCTGCCAGTCATACAGTAAGGCCAGGCCAGCGTCTGGTAAACATCACGGGAAATGATGAGAGCGCACTTTTTCATGTGCTTCGGCGGTGGCCATTGACCTGCGTGTCACGCCGAAGCTTTTGATTAAAGGACAATTTCAGTCATTGGCTAGTAATGGATTCTTAGGCAGATGATTAATTACTGCTTTAATTGAGGTAATTAAATGATGGGTGCAAAGGAGAGTCAATGCAGCAAGGAGAGAAGCCCGGAGAGATTGGAGGTCTGGCCTGCGGTGTCACACAGGCAGATTGCCATAATTACTGCAAGGAAATTGGGGTCATTTCCAACCACTCTCAAAGCTACATTTATAAAAAATTTAAGTATGGGTAAATGGTACAGAAGTTGGTATACTTGATGCGATTGAGACTTCTGTCACGAGAGCTTTTCCTGTAGTGCATCTGATGTTTAATCCATGCATTCATCTCTGTTTAATTAAAGATTTCAGTATCAGTTTGAATATGGATAACACTGACTTTATGATGAACCATAAGGTGAGTTAATAAATGCATGATTTTTTTTTAAGATATAATGTTATAAGCTGTATTTTCATTTAAAGCTTCTAATAAATTGATATATTAATTGCATGTTTCTTTTATGATACATAAAGTAACATACAATAAATCCTTAACATCAATATACTGTACGATTCTGGGTTTTGTGCACAAAATATTCCTTAAAAAGTATAGGTACGAGGCTGCAACTTCCTGAACGAATCAATTGTTTTGAAAAAATTGGTTTAGTAAATGATTCAATTACTCACTCATAATGACTTTCACTTGATTTGTTCCTGAGTGAATCAGTGTGTTGGCTGAATAAATGATTCAGTGTCACCTGTAACATGCAGAAAGAGTCACTGAAAAACAGTGAAAAGTGTCATTGCACAAAAGCAAAGAATGAATAAGAATGAATTTATTGCATTGACAGTTCTTCCTTGTCTCCTGAAATGTGTGCTTGAACTTTGAAGGCAGAATCTTATCGGTTGGATCTTCAGTCACCTTCATGTGCTGCATGGTTCAGCGCTCTGTTGGCTCTTGAGTTTAGTGGTTAGCAGCTGCTTCAGTTGGTCCAAATCAATCAGTGTCCAGCAGCAGCATGTGGTGGTCTTCTGAAATGAGAAAGAAAGCAAAGTCCTCTTTCTATGTTTGTAGTTTTTTTTTTTCTCTCTCTCTCTCTCTTTTCATATTGCAGTTCTATTTGATGTTTGATCAATTTCCAGGTAAAACTCATATGGAATTTTTATGAGATGACAAGAAGATAAATTTACTCCGTTGCAAGAAATTCAAAGAAATTCAAAGAAATTCAAAGAAATTCAAGAAATTCAAAGAAATTCAACAATCAACACAGGTAATAATGCATTGTGGGGAAATGAAGTACCCTTTAGATAAATATAGAAAAGGAAGATGGTTTCTCCAGATAAGACTCTTATTCCTCGTCTGGGATCATTTAGAGCTCTTTGAAGCTGCACTGAAACTGACATTTGGACCTTCAACCTGTTGAACCCCAGTGAAGTCCACTATATGGAGAAAAATGAATGACTTTAAATTTTAAGCTTTTTTCTTTTTTTCTTCAAACAAGCCTTTGCCAAGCAAACATTTAAAGTTGTCTAGACAAACTTTACTTGTCTAATTACAGATATATTCTTGCACTCAAATTCAAATTGCAGTTCTGCAGTACCTTAATTCAAAACCAGGAAGAAATTCTCAAAAACCCTGAAGTCTAGTTCTGTTTTGAAACTGCCTTGAAACAGTTGCTTGTCAAGCTACTCATAATCTCAAGTAGCTTCCCTAACTCTGGTTAGTATAAACCAATGTCTGTTCATGGGGCATAAACACAAATGATAGAAAAATAACATGAAGTACAAGAAAATAAAACTTTGAATAGAAGCGAGGGCAGAAGGGGCCACTGGAAATGGAGGAGACGGGTTTTGCTCCTTTGCGCTCCCTTCCTTCAAAGAGTCTCAATCTGGGTCACTGCACTTTGTTTCCCCCGGTTTGCCTGTCAAGTTGAATATGTAGAGACTGGCCTTGCCTGAGGCGCTCGCTAAAAGATATCAGTTTGCGGCGAGTCTGCGGAGAACCATAGGCAGGGAAAATTAAGTCCTGTAGACTGAACACGGTCCCCAGGGTGCAGGTCCCATAGGCTGCGGCCGTTGACTCATGTGGACCTTTACCAGCTGCTGAACTCTGCGTGCGCCGCGTGCTGCCAACGTCTGACACGTGCCAAAGTCCTCTATAACCCACGGCGGGAAAAAGCCATGGAATTGTTACACAGAGGGTGTCGAAAAATGCATGCAATTCATTACATCCTCCATCTGAGAACTTCTGGAAGCGTGCTGTGGTTTGTGCGTTTGTGTGTTTTGACAGCAGCAAAATGTTTAGCTGAACACAAGCTGAAGTTGCATCCAGCCTCAGTTTTGCTTCAAATAGGTATTCATGCATGGATAAAGCAAGCCGTCAAGCTATAATTTCATGTCTTCGGTGCAGTTGAATGTCGAGTGTATTACAGTAGCTGGTAAAAGTCGAGCATAATTCTCAGTTAATACAGCAGGGGATGCTGGGGCTAGTTGTCACTAGTTGTCATATATATATATATATATATATATATATATATATATATATATGCAATGTGGAAGATTATATTTATATTTCAGATTAAATATTATTTAATATTTAAAAGATTCATTTGTGTGTTTTGACAGCAGCAAAATATTTAGCTGAACACAAGCCAGTTGAAGTTGGACCTATAGCTGCAGTTTTGTGTCTAAATAGTATTCATGCATGGATACAGAAAGCCGTCAAGCTGTAATTTCACGTCTTTGGTGCCGTTGAATGTCATCCTCCTTAGCTCTTCACCGAAGCAGAGCGGAAATAGACCGGCGCGTGCAACTAACCGTATGGCTCATCAATCAGCGTACGGCAGGTGGTGCTTAAGTCGCACCCTGATGGATCTGTAGAGTGTCGAAGTGGAGCTCCAACAAACTCCAACTTTCTGCAAGACTGACTGTCAAAATAAACAACGTGTAAATGGTTGCAAATCAAAAGTCTGTAGCATCCAATGCGCCTTTTATATTGATGCCGAACGGAGTCCAGGAGTCATTCGATAAACATCCAATATGGGAAAATATTGTTCCGACAGGCCATGTGTGAACTTTCCAGGGCTCACGATTCATTATAGGCTGTTTCCCCTCATGCATTGATACTAGATGCAACATGCCAGATCTCTTGTCTACTTAATTAGATTAAATTACCTGTGAAATAAACAGACTCGCACTCTAAAGCACCTTCAGTCATAGCCAAAGAGACTCCCAACAGATGCAGCCGAGCCAAAATCTCGACAGTTGGTAACATGTCATGCCGGGAGACACAAGGTTGAACTGGTGGCCCTTGAAGCACTGTTCTTTTTTTTTTTTCTTTTCTTTTTTCTCTCTGCCAAGCTGTTCATGTCCATTAATTAGAGCTGCCATTCCTGACAAAACCCCTGACAGAATTCAGCTTGGAATCCTCTCTCTGTTTGTCACTTCTATTTTGGAATCTGTGAACACTCAAAGTGACTCTCAGAGTGACACTGCCTCTCTGTTTTCGTGTAAAATGTAGGTGTGAAGAGCAGCCTGCATTTGAGTCTGCTTGACTGATTTCTCTAGCAGACCTGTGGCACACATAAAGCACTTCAGAGTGTTTCTGCTGGAGCTTCTCTTCAAAAGCGGATGGGTTCCTCTCTCAAGTGCTGGAAGATTCAATTCGTTTGTACAACACTTTCAACTGTTTATTTTTTGAACCTTGGGAAATGCACCACAGCCTACAGTAGCTGGTGAAAGTTGAGCATCATTCTCAGTTCATACAATAGGGGACAGTGGGGCTTGTCATAGTATCTCAGTAACTATGAGGTTTTATAGTTTTATCTAACAGTGATATTTATGTGGTAAACATCTAGTGCAAAACTTTATATATATATATATATATATACAGTGGGTACGGAAAGTATTCAGACCCCCTTAAATTTTTCACTCTTTGTTATATTGCAGCCATTTGCTAAAATCATTTAAGTTCATTTTTTTCCTCATTAATGTACACACAGCACCCCATATTGACAGAAAAACACAGAATTTTTGACATTTTTGCAGATTTATTAAAAAAAGAAAAGCTGAAATATCACATGGTCCTAAGTATTCAGACCCTTTGCTGTGACACGCATATATTTAACTCAGGTGCTGTCCATTTCTTCTGATCATCCTTGAGATGGTTCTACACCTTCATTTGAGTCCAGCTGTGTTTGATTATACTGATTGGACTTGATTAGGAAAGCCACACACCTGTCTATATAAGACCTTACAGCTCACAGTGCATGTCAGAGCAAATGAGAATCATGAGGTCAAAGGAACTGCCTGAAGAGCTCAGAGACAGAATTGTGGCAAGACACAGATCTGGCCAAGGTTACAAAAAAAATTTCTGCTGCACTTAAGGTTCCTAAGAGCACAGTGGCCTCCATAATCCTTAAATGGAAGACGTTTGGGACGACCAGAACCCTTCCTAGAGCTGGCCGTCCGGCCAAACTGAGCTATCAGGGGAGAAGAGCCTTGGTGAGAGAGGTAAAGAAGAACCCAAAGATCACTGTGGCTGAGCTCCAGAGATGCAGTCGGGAGATGGGAGAAAGTTGTAGAAAGTCAACCATCACTGCAGCCCTCCACCAGTTGGGGCTTTATGGCAGAGTGGCCCGACGGAAGCCTCTCCTCAGTGCAAGACACATGAAAGCCCGCATGGAGTTTGCCAAGATGGTGAGAAATAAGATTCTCTGCTCTGATGAGACCAAGATAGAACTTTTTGGCCTTAATTCTAAGCGGTATGTGTGGAGAAAACCAGGCACTGCTCATCACCTGTCCAATACAGTCCCAACAGTGAAGCATGGTGGTGGCAGCATCATGCTGTGGGGGTGTTTTTCAGCTGCAGGGACAGGACGACTGGTTGCAATCGAGGGAAAGATGAATGCGGCCAAGTACAGGAATATCCTGGATGAAAACCTTCTCCAGAGTGCTCAGGACCTCAGACTGGGCCGAAGGTTTACCTTCCAACAAGACAATGACCCTAAGCACACAGCTAAAATAATGAAGGAGTGGCTTCACAACAACTCTGTGACTGTTCTTGAATGGCCCAGCCAGAGTGCTGACTTAAACCCAATTGAGCATCTCTGGAGAGACCTAAAAATGGCTGTCCACCAACGTTTACCATCCAACCTGACAGAACTGGAGAGGATCTGCAAGGAGGAATGGCAGAGGATCCCCAAATCCAGGTGTGAAAAACTTGTTGCACTTTCCCAAAAAGACTCATGGCTGTATTAGATCAAAATGGTGCTTCTACTAAATACTGAGCAAAGGGTCTGAATACTTTACTGTTTTTTATACTGTTTTTCTGTCAATATGGGGTGCTGTGTGTACATTAATGAGGAAAAAAAATGAACTTAAATGATTTTAGCAAATGGCTGCAATATTTAAAAATTTAAGGGGGTCTGAATACTTTCCGTACCCACTGTATATATATATATTTTACATTTTTATTTAAAATATATTTAATTTTTATTAAATATTGGATGAATTTAGTCTTTCTAAATAAAAAAAAATATAAATCTAATATAGTAAATAAATTAATGAAAATTTATTTCATTTATTTATTAAATGAAAAAATCTAAAATAGTATAAAGAATTGTATTATTATTATTATTATTATTATTATTATTTAAAATATATTTAATATATTTAATTTTTATAAAAAAAATCCAATATCACGTTTAATACTCTTTTTTTATTTACTTATTCTTATTATTATTATTCTTATTATATTTATCTGCAGTTTTATGCAGCTAATCAATCATTTGAAAAAAGAAAGATTACTTTATATTCATATTTTATATATTTAATATTATTATTAATAATAATAATAATTAATAATAATATGTATTCTATTTAATATAAAACAGATTCTCAAATCACTGTCAAACAGCAGGTTCCCAATGTGACAACATGTCCCTCTGAAGTTTTAAATTCTGGTTTTTTTTTTTTTTTTTTTTTTGTGGTAAATGTTAAAAAAAGGCTTTTAGTCAAAACTAGGTTTGTGCCTAAAATAAATAAAAATATAATGAATATTCACTGGAGTAAAAGTGTGACAACTAGCTCCAGGCTCCCTTGTAATATAAAAAACACTTCAGGTCAATCTGTGTCTCTCAGATCACATCCCGCTATAGACACTGTTGACATCGTGTCTGTAGTCATGGCAACATCACAGTCCACACAAGAATGAACACATCCACACAGGGATGACAACAGCTGAAGCTCGATCAATATGATCCATATCAGCGGCAGGAGTCTCTGTTTTGATTAGATTTTCTGTCTTTGAGGGAGGTCAAATATTGGCACAGTTCAGATGGCAGGCTTCAGACGGACGACAACTTCTCATGCTGTAGATTTTGGCCATTTTCTCAATTCAAAATCTCATATTCACCTCAAACAGAGTCATTATCTTTGTCATTACTAGAGTCGAGAGCTGCTATTTAAACAATCTTTTGGTTTTCTTTTTGAGATCACAGTGTCATGCGACGTAGCTCGGCTGTTCGATTGAGATGTGCTCCGTGTTGAATTAAGTTAATTAAAACTTTGTTAATATTGTGTACTGACAAAGCAAACACCAGTAAAATACTGAATAAAGACTTCTTTAAAGAAATAGTTTACCTAGAAATGGAAATCTTCATATATTTGTTTCATGTTTTTCATGGTTCCCCAAACAGCTTGTTTCTTTGAAACAGCAGGTCAGGATGACCATGTCTGTCATGCTCCAAAAAGCACAAAGTACTATAAAAGTAGTTTGTTTGTTTGACTTGTCCACTATATTTGAGGTTTCTGCAGCAGCTCTCAAAGCAAATACGAGTGTCTATATGGCACATTTGACGTCATGACATTTAGTTATGAGATGCTCGAGAACCAGTGACATTTGATGTTATTGAACCTGTTGGATGACTTCAGAAGACTTCAAATATAGCACATGTGCTTTTATAATTCAATAGATTACTATATTTAACTTAAGTACTTTGTCAGTCCTATAAGAGTATAAGGCAATACAACTGATGTGGAGAGCAGCTCAGATTATTTGATGAGAAATATTTGAGTTCATATTGCCATCTCTGACTTTTGATGGCAGACTTTGGTATCTGATATTTGAGGCTTTGTTGAGCTCTCTTGTGAGGATTTTTTTAAAGGAGAAACATCTGTGGACCAAGAAGCTTGAGCAAAACAACAACTGAGATGTGCATGTGCATTTGTTCTTTTAGCGAATGTTTACTGGATATTTGTAAACAAATATGATGCTCAAAATCGAACATGATGTTTTACAGATGATGCATATGTCCAGATGTCTGGGCAGTGTAAAGTTTGTGTGGATGCTGGGAATGAAATCAAGAGAATTTGTCAGTTTTGGACAGAAGCTTTCTACTCATAGCCAAGCATGGGTTGTCAAAGAGCCATTGATGCTGCTAAAAACTCTGGATGTGCATTATAAGGATGAAATTGTTTACCATACACTCTACAAAATGCTGGGTTGAAAATGGACAAACTCATTGACTTAGTTGTTTTAACCCAGTGGTTTGTTTAAATATTTACCTAACCTGCTGGGTAGTTTTATTTAACTCAACTATTGTGTAAAAATGACTATGTCTGGTTTAAAATGAACCCAAATAGATTGGAAATTAAAAATCAGATGCATAATTACTAGAGGCAACAATAATAATCAAAAGCTGAATTGAGACTGGAAATGTAAAGCATTTATTGAATATTACAAATGTTTTTCAAATCACTGTCAAACAACAGGTTCCCATTGTGACAACTTACCCCATATTTTTACCCATTTTGTTTTGTTGCAGTATATTGCTAAATGCTTTAAAACCCTCCATTATATAGTGGGAAATATTCCATATAGGCCTCAAATGCATCCATGTGCAGTGACATAGCAAGTGAAATATAAATCTGAACCATTGCACCCCTAACATTGGACTTTGCAGGAAAGTTATAGCCGAAGAAGTCCCACGCTAAAATTTCGATATTTCAACTAAATTGTTTCAGCCCACTCAGACAACTTTTGCAATGCAATCACAACATTGATATGCTACATAAACCTTCAAAATGACCTTTGGCTTGGAGTGACCTTTGAGAATGCTGGGTAGGTTGCCGTAGGGCTAGGATACGGACTTTCAGACACATCTGTGGGTACAATGCATCTCTTGAGCCGGATAAAGCCTCCACAAAGGGAATAGAATATCTTCATAGATAACCTCTCTCTCTCTCTCTTGCACCCTGAATCTAAATCAATCCTCAATTGGCTTCACTCCGGGAAGGCTGCCAAAACCATCTCTGCTCGGCCATGAAACCCCTGGACCGGTGTGAAAAATCGAGACCGAAGGGAGAGGATGATCGCAGAGTGGCGCTTTATGGCCGTGAACTCATCTAAGAGTAGCAATCAGGGTTAACTCTTTGTTTTCAACTGGAAGCCACTCGAGAGAATACAAACAGATGGATTACCAGCCCATTATGTCAAGGACTTCTGTGGGAACTTATTTTCTTGCTGAAGTCCTATATGGTTGGCTCCATACCAGATATTTTGCCTTTGGTACGATTCCAGCACAAGCATCAAAATCAATACGCTAGACAAATAATCAGACCTCTGGTGAACTTTTAACTGAATAGGTCACCCAAAGATGTAAATTCTGCTATTTTTTGCTCACGCTTATGTCATTCCAAACCTGTGTGCTGTTATTTTTCTTCCATGTAAAACAATTCTAGAATTTTGATTTTTTTTCATTCACCAAGGCAGCATTTACTTGATCCAAAATACAGTAAAAACAGTAATAGTGTGTAATATTATTACAGTTTAAAATAACTGTTTTCTATATGAAA
Source organism: Ancherythroculter nigrocauda (assembly GCA_036281575.1). Classification (NCBI taxonomy): domain Eukaryota; kingdom Metazoa; phylum Chordata; class Actinopteri; order Cypriniformes; family Xenocyprididae; genus Ancherythroculter; species Ancherythroculter nigrocauda. The sequence continues at coordinate 2,511,887 of VTFQ01000012.1, forward strand.
ATATAGTAAATTGTAATTTATTCCTGTGGTCAAAGCTTTTCTTATTTCCGTTGAACCCGTGATACTTTTTTTCCAGGATTCTTTGATGAATAGAATGTCAAAAGAACAGCATTTAATTGAAATAGAATCTTTTGTAACATTATAAATGTCTTTATTGCCACTGTTGAAAAAATAAATCTCACTCGAAACTTTTGAATGGTAGTATATATGATACCGTACAAATAGTCCATATATCTTGTTATCTTTGTGAAAGGAAAAGACTCAAGTTATTCACATCTTAACCTTCAGTGCAGCTCTCAAATTAAATACTGCAGCATTGGAAGTATGTCAAAAATGAACAAGACACACATTTGGCATCAGATGTAACAGACACCAACTTTTGGCGTTCATTTCAGAGCTTTGACTGCAGAAGATTGTCAATAACAAATATGCCTTTCTCACTCAAAGCTATCATTCTTTTTGTCTTCAAAATGGACATGACAGACAGTGAATTTTGATTTTAAGTGTATTTGGAGGGAGAAAAAGACAGAGAAATAAAGCAAAAGATGGAGAGAGGAACATGTCTGTCACTGCCTGTCCTTATATCCACGTGCCACAAACTCCAACCTTGAGGGATTTGAGTGGATTTGATTTGCACTGCAGAGAGTGCCTTTAAGGCATTGTCAACATGCCCCCGGGCTCCGGAGAGGGCTGGTTTCACCTGTACAACCCCAGTGAAAAATGTTAGAAATCTCCACAAAACACTGCCAAATGTCTCCAGAATTACAGGGGTTTATTCCATCAACAGCATCTTTAATAATTCCCTCAGAAGTTTGGCATGAATGCACTTTATTTTATTATTATATATATTTTTTTCAAGGAGACAAAGGCAAGAACCTGGCTTGGCAATTGTCACTCTGCTCTTATCGTTTCATAACAGAAAGGCGCTATAATTGTTTCCGGTTCAAAGATTTTTATCATTTTCGGCTCAGAATTAGAGACAGAAATGGAGTGGAACAATTAGACATGCTCTTCCAATTGCATTTAATGAGGTGCGGAGGTCTTTAGCTGGGGTCTCTGGCAATTTCAAAGATACCTCTGTACATCATGCGCTGACATTCACTTCACGATCACTCACTGTTATTGGTCTGGGAAACGGCTAATTGGAAGATTTCCCTCTGATTTGAAAACGGAGAATTATGCTAAATGATTAGCGTGCACACTAAAAAAAAAAAATGAAAATTATTGTAGTACTGTTACAAGAAAATACTATTTCTACTTCAAAATTGTGTTTAATTCAATGTGTTACTTGCCAATCTAAAAAATGCTGGGTTAAAAACAACCCAAGTTGGGTTGAAAATGAACAAACCCAGCAATTGGTTTGTTTTAACCCGACAAATGGGTTGTTTTAACCCAGTGGTTGGGTTAAATGTTTGCCCAATCTGCTGGGTAGTTTTATTTAACCCAACTATTGTTTAAAAATGACTATATGGCTGACTTTAAATGAACCCAAAATAGGTTGGAAATTAAAAATCCTATTAATAAATGTTAATTTCCAGCATATTTGGGTTCATTTTAAGCAAGCAATACAGTTATTTTTAAACAATAGTTGAGTTAAATAAAACTGACCAGCATGTTGGGCAAACATTTAACCCAACCACTGGGTTTGTCCATTTTCAACCCAACTTGGGTTGTTTTTAACCCAACATTTTTTTTTTTTTTTTTGAGTGTAGTACATACTATACAGAACTATCAGTATAAATGTTATTTAATGCTACAGATTCAGAAACAGAAACAAACACCAACTAAGGCATTTATTCTTTTGTGCGGTGCCTTCGTGCAAATCGAGTGTTAAAACAATGCCGACAATATATCCAGAGACAATAAATCATTCTTAGTGATCTTTGCAATCATGCATCTCAGAGAATCCAATGACCACAGCTGAAGAAAAGTGCAGGAACTGAAAGAAAGAACAAACTTTTTAAAATACGCTGTCAGACTGTTGCACATAGCAGGACACTTAATGCATAATTGCATAGAATTATGTCTTCACCATAACAAGGACTACAGAGACAGCTAATTAGTAAAGATAAATGCAATATATTCAAGACATTAAGTCTGAATCCTCTTAAAAGACAATAAAACACGTTTTCATGGCCTCTGATAATAATAGCTGTTTTTTACAGATCATTAATCATCTTAAAGAGACAATTCACCCAAAAACACTCAATTCAAACACAAATTTCAGACTTCAGATTATGTATCTTTCAATGACTTGAAATAAAGTGCACATGCTTTATAGACTACTGTGTTATATACGCTGCCATTCAGAAGTTTGGGATTGGTAAGATTTTTTAATGTTTTTGAAAGAAGTCTCTTCTGCTCAGCCAGGCTGCATTTATTTAATTAAAAATACAGTAAAATCAGTAATATTATTACAATTTAACATATCTGTTTTCTATGTAAATATATTTTAAAATAGAATTTATTCTTGTGATCAAAGCTGAATTTTCAGCATCATTACTCCAGTCTTCAGTGTCACATGATCCTTCAGAAATCATTCTAATATGCTGATTTTTGATTAACTGTTTTCAACATTGATAATAAAAATAAATGTTTCAATATTATCGTTATTAAATGATGCACAACTATTCTTAGAAATGTTGAATATGAATAGATCAAATGTTAGATGTGATTTAAGAGGCATAATTTGTCATGCATAATTCATATTTTTGAATGTTTTCCTACATAGTCCAACTACACCAAGTATTTTGATATTTAAAGATCCACTAATACTGTAAGCACAGTGCAGAAATGACACCTGTGACCAGTATCTGATGTTTATTAATGGACTTTATTGAGTGCATTTGTTCTCTCTGTTGTCTTTTAATGTCTGACATTTACAGCAGTTTCAGAGTCACCTTTTTATACTTGTGCTTTTATACTTTAATGAAGTCTAACACATTGCAGACAAGGCACTCTGAAATAACTATACCCTTCTAGACTATATGCACTGCAAACGGTTTATCATATGCTGATCCATCCATAATGTCAGTGTTTGCCCTTAACTCCGGTCACGGTTAACGAAGGCTGTCCCGTCCAAGGGCGTTTCATTACTCCTCTCCTTCGTGGCGAGTGTGTATTGTTGTGTGTAGTGTTTTGCGTGAAACACTCATTGTGTAATGACTAAAAAAATCTCTAGGTAATCAATCAACCTTTGTGTCACGGCACAAAAGCCTGCCTGCTGCTTTATGGAAATGCGACGATAACATTGAGGTCCCACCTGATAAATAAACACAAAACCTTACCTTCGCCGTGCTCAACGTAAACCCTTTGTTTCCTTGATTTATATTGATTTGTTCTGTTGTGCCATTCACAACTGTTATTATTATCATCATTGTACCATTGTGCATAATAACAAGCTCTTTTACACCTGTTATTTGTAATCTCAAGATGTTTTCATACTCTAATAGAGCGACTTATTCCACTTAACTTCATCTAGACTAGATTCTGCTTTATTGGGTTTTGCATCATCTGACAGGCTGCTCAGTGACAGTCATTGTGATGTTCTCTAGACGTTCCCAACTGTAACAACTGAAAGCATTTTATTAGAGCGCTGCTCCAGCTATATTTAACCACTGAAGCTTGTATTTGATGTAATTCTGATGTTTTTGAGTTGTGATAACACTTGAGATCTTGATATAAAGGATACAAAGTTATTTTTCTAAAGGTTTGCATATTAAAAAACACATACTGTAAACTTGATAACAGATACAGCAAATGTCCAGGTTAACTACTAATGCACTTTCAGACAACTAAACAGTGTGCATAGGGGTGCATTAAATGCTTAACCTGTCCCTTAAACATGGCCTCACCCTCTTCGTTGCATGTTCTTGGGAGTGGGATTTATGTAAATTTTAGGTTTAGTGATGTGTTGTAGTCCTTAAACAGTGAATTCTTTAACAGAAAATATCTCCCTTTGCACTGAACTTTGAGTGTCGTAACTTTGCAGATGTTGTTTATGCTCAAACAGCAACATTACACACTAACTAAAGGTAAAAAAGAGAAATCATAAATAACCACCCCTTTAACTAATGCTGGCCTCACAAGATGCAGTAAAGAGTATATTTCACTTAAGTATAAAAAGTTAAAAACATTTTGGACTTTTCAACAGTTTTTTAGTTACAGATATAAAATCTTCACAGTGCCGTTTGAACAAAAGCACATATGAGAAACCGATATGAGACTTTTAACAGTTAGACCGGTGCAGCTTCAGCAAATGTGATTTGTGGTATTGCGATTCCTTTAAATCTCATCTGGAGAGCCGGTCGCACGATCAATGTGATTCAGATACAGGTGAAAGAGAATGTGTACATGTTTTCTTTGGTCAAATCAAGACACCTGCTTTTAGATTGCAATTCATTGGCACTTAATAAAAAGATCACGGCCTTGCTTTTATTGGTTTAAACTGAAAGGTGACACCTTTAGACTCGCAAGACTGCCTGACCAAAAAGCAATTTCACTTGTATGATGAGGCAGAAACAATATAATCCATTATAAGTCACAGCTCCTCTTAGATGTTTTAGTTTCAAATATAATATTAGTATATTGTTTTTAACTGAGAGACAGATGCTTGACTGATAATATGAAATGTTAGAAACGCTTTCAGTGTTATTTTAGACACCTAAATGCCTCAGTAATGTGGTTAAGGATATTGTTGATGGATGTAGAGTCTTTTCATTTATCAAGCAGTACAGATGGTCGCTCCTTATGGCTGTGGTACAAGAGTTATGGTTGGAGAATTTCAATTTCCCTCCCAGTCGGGGATCTTATACACTTATTCTGAGTCAATGTATGTTCAATCGCTTATTGCTCAGATAATTTATGGGATTTTTGGGAGCTGATTTGATCATTTTTACGACTAAATCAGTTGTTAAAAGGCAAATAAATAAGATGATTTTTTTTTTGCAAAAAAAAGATTTTATTTTTTAGTATTTTTTTTCTTGTTTTCCAGTACAAATATCTAAACATTCTTAAATCAATGCATAATTATTTGAGAAGCAAAAAAAAAAAAAAAATAATAATAATAATAATAATAATATTAAAAATTAAGCAACTTTATACTAAAAAAAAAAAAAAATCTGAAATGGTGTACTTAAAGTTTATTTTTCTTACCCTAATTACCCTTATTTTTTATTTCTAGTTTTTAGCATAAAGTCACTTAATTTTTTTTTTTTTTTTTAAGACTTAAGATCATAAGGATGTTTAGTGTATTTGTACTGGAACAAAATATTCATTTTTTGCTGCATGATTGTGAGAAATAGCAAGGAAATGACCATTACATTTTCTTGATTATTGCTTAGGGATTTTGCTAACTATGAGACCTTGACAGTTATATTAATTCCAGAGACATAATAGAAAAAAAAAAGGAATGACGATGGTCACTGTAAAGATGAATGTAACTCAGAAACTCTAGAATAAATCACTGTTATTAGAGGCAAGAATGACAGCAACGCCACATCAGCAAATCAAAAACTACAAAGAAATGTCTGGACCAAGAGGGCAAGGTTGAGGTAAAGTTAGTCCCTGCTGGTAGATGCAGAAACCGCAATGCATCTCATTGTTTATACGTATATAAGTATGTAACATTCAGTGCATTTGGACCGATGCTGAAATGTACACAGCTGCACCATTATGTGGCCACAAGGCCTTTTTCTCCATTGAGAACAGACAGGACTGGGTTTCAGGCTAATTACATGCATATGTTAAAAGGTAAATAATGCATCTTAGTGAAGAGCGAAAGCACAAAGAACATGTCTTGCGGCAATACTTCTGGTCTATACATTTAATGGTGATGATGTTGTATTGAGTCTCCAGTTAAACAGGTGAATTTAAGTATATTTCTTGTCATTATTAACAGCATTTATTTGTGCATTACAGATACAATATGGCATGTGCATGGATTGGATTGTGATTTTACAGATATTTTTCTTATTATAATGCATTAGTTTGTCAGAGTTCAAAAAGTTTTGGGTTTGTAAGAGTTTTTAATGTTTTTGAAAGAAGTCTCTTCTGCTCTTCAAGGCTGCATTTATTTGATCAAAAATACAGTTAAAACAGTAATATTGAGAAATATTATTATAATTTAAAATAACTGTTTTATGTGAATACACTGTAAAAAATCATTTTCATGATTTGTTATCATAACATTTTTTCTTTTGTCAAATCAACTTAGATAATTAATGTAGTTCAGATAACATAATATTTTGAGTTTCTGTTGATTAAACCAATCGTCTTCATTGTATTAACTCAATTTTTTTAATTTTAATGAACTCAAACATTTAAGGCAGCCAGGTAACTTACTTTTTTAAGTTAAACCAACAATTCTTTTTTACAGTGTATATAGTAAAGTGTAATTTATTCCTGTGATCAAAGCTGAATTTTCAGCATCATTACTCCAGTCTTCAGTGTCACATGATCCTTCAGAAATCATTCTGATATGATGATTTGCTGCTCAATGTTGAAAACAAACAAATCTTACATGCATTTATGGACCTGGTGGGTGCATTTGTTGGAGGTTTTGCATGTTTTTTTTTTTTTTTTTTAAATGCACTTACAGATGTTTTAAGCGGCATATCCAACTATTTTCTGCATATAATATTAACTGTGGCCTCATATGTAGACTTTAAAGTCTACATACAATCAAATCTGACCCATTTTTCCCTCTATTTTTATTTAGCTTTCAATCAAGAATACATCACATTACAGAAGTGAAATGGATTGTGCACAGCATTTTCATTGGATTCATCAGTGTCAAATGTGAGGATCTTAGCAAGTATCTCTTCTTATTCATATCTTTATATTATGAGCTCAGATCATTTGACAGATGTGAGCTTGGAAATGTCTTCCTAAACAGCACCGTCAGCAGTTAAATTACCTATTAAGAACTCTCTTGAAAATTACACTGGATTTAATTGGCTAAAGTGATTAATTATCTGATGTATTTTAACATCATTAGCATAATCCTGCGATCATATATATTTATTAAGCGTAAAACTATCCTGGCGCTGAGTCGGCGGGAATGAAAGGTCAAATCCGTGGATATGTTGTCTCGATGGTCTCCGTTAAGCAGGAATTTGCACATAGTCATTGTTCCCCTGGGATTCAAGTGAAAAAAGGAAGTGAACACTCAAGAACCAATTAACTGGATCTTATCCGAGTCATTTAGATGCTTGCGATAGTCAACTAAGAAAAGAAAGTCTGAGGAAGCTCATTTTAAGGCAGGAATGGGATTAACGTTTTTTATATTCTATGGTCTCAAAGCATCATGTGACCTTTTTCAAAGAACTGCAACCATTAAGTGAAGAAAGAATCAATTGTGAAACATAATTTAAATGATATATTATGCATTCACATATATGAGATGGCACTTTCCATAGGGTGCCCATTTTGTCTACTTTTTAAAAAGCATTCATTACAAATCAAAGTACTTTTTAAAGTGAAACCTATTAGATGTATTAGATAAGGTATATTACCAAATTAACTGAGCATGAAAAGTAGGCAGTTTTTAAACATATGCCTTGAAATGAGGTTTTTGACTGATTCCACCTCACAGATTTTTACATTCTTTACTGTATTCAACAATCATTGTTAAATTAATGTATTAAATTCATGAATTTTAAACAGCAAAAACAATGTTTAATTGTCACATTTGCATAGAAACCTGTTGCCATTTATCCATCCATCCATCCATCCAACCAACCAACCAACCAACCATGTATCCATCATCCATCATCCATCCGTATATCCATCCATCATCCATCCATCCATCCATCCATCCATCCATCATCTGCCCATCCAACTGATATCCATCCATCCATCATCTGCCCATCCATCCATCCATCCATCCATCCAACCAACTGTGTATCCATCATCCATCCGTACATCCATCCATCCATCCATCCATCCATCCATCCATCCATCCATCCATTTATGCATTTATCCATCCAACCATTTATCCATCCACCCATTTATGCATCCATCCATTTATGCATCCATCCATCCATCCCACCATTTATCCATCCACCCATCCACTTATTTATTCATCCATCCATCCATTTATCCATTCATCCATTTATCCATTTATCCATCCATCCATCCATCCATTTATGTATTTATCCATCCATTTATCTATCCATTTATGCATCCATCCATCCATTTATGCATCCATCCATCCATTTATCCATTCATCCATCCATCCATCTATATGCATCAATCCATCCATCCATTTATGCATTTATCCATCCACCCATTTATGCATCCATCCATCCATTTATCCATTCATCCATCCATCCATCTATATGCATCAATCCATCCATCCATTTATGCATTTATCCATCCATTTATCTATCCATTTATGCATCCATCCAACCATTTATCCATCCACCCATCCACCCATTTATGCATCCATCCATCCATCCATTTATCCATTCATCCATTTATCCATCCATCCATCTATATGCATCCATCCATCCATCCATCCATCCATCCATTTATCCATCCATCCATCCATCCATCCATCCATCCATCCATTTATGCATTTATCCATCCATTTATCTATCCATTTATGCATCCATCCATCTATTTATGCATCCATCCATCCATCCATCCATCCATCCATCCATCTATATGCATCCATCCATCCATCCATCCATTTATGCATCCATCCATCCATCCATCTTATTTTAATTATATTGAATTAGATGAATTGAATTTGATGTTTGTTTAATGTTTAAAAATAGAAAAATCACTGTAAACTGTATTTACACAAGTTTTTGGAACAGGGTTGTAAATATTGCACATCTCAAGTAAACTAAATTTAAAATTAAGCAGCTCATATAATATTTAGTTGACAAACCAAGGTTCATGATCAAAATTTCCTGAAGGTTTAGTACCTCTGTTCACTTACCATTTACTGAAAAAGGAGCATAAAAGCTTCTTCTTCTTCTTCTTCTTTTTTTTATAGTTAGGGCCTATTTTATACCATATTTATGGAAAGTGCCAGATTTCTGAATCAGACAAGAAGAGAAGAAAGGGCAAAGAATGAGAATTCTTCACTGCCGGCCACAAAAAGTTTGCAGGTTATTACGGAATAAAAATAAATTAAATCAATAAGAACAGTCAGTAAGTCAGGCAAAGGCAGATGCCATAACTAAATCACATCGCCTTGAGGATCGATCCACATAGGCGAAAAATTGCATCTGCCTCAGAAAATAAATAAAAGGATTAAAGCATGTATAATCTGATTAAGGAAAGTAACTGTTTGCTTCAACAGTGGCTTAAAAGACTTAACGCAGTGAAATGCCACATGGAGAACTCAAGCAGGCAGTGTTGAAGGCACTTATGCAGACCCAGTCTAAGGCCTCTGGCATCAAAGCTCAAAACAAATAAGAATTAGGGATGTTATTTTTATTTATTTATTTTATTATAAAATGACATATTCATTATACACTCGCCAGCCACTTTATTAGGTACACCTTGCTATTGTATATTGCATCTCTCTGTTAGATGTATTTAAAATCAAGACTTCTCAAGTGTCTTGTTGTAAGGCTTGTTGCAAAACAAGACAAAAAAAGACTATGATTTCTTTGCAGTGTGTCCGTGTGAAAGCCCCTTCACAACACTTAATAGACACATTATAATTGCACACTGTGAATTTCGACACAGAGAAACCATCCAGACGAGATACAAGACAAAAAACAACATGTTCAGTATGAACTGTAGTTACTGGACTGGACCTTGTCAAACAAACAAACATGAGATTTGTGAGAACTAGTTTCACATGTACACAATGTAGGCTAATAGACTGACAATCCATCTGATTTGCAGCTCGCTACAGTGAAAATCAAACAGAATATTAGTATTAGTGTCATCTGTCAAAGCCCCGCTTGCTCAAGCTTTCTGAATACACAATCACAGATTTATTCTGGAGTACCAATCTGCTGCGACAATCGTTCTCTTCACATACAAGATATAATTCTTGCAATGTGGCAGCTTATTATCCAAAGCACTGGAGCTTCAAAAAGAGCAAACGAAGATGTTAGCAGATGTGCATTTTGTTGACAACTTTATCTACAGCATCTATAGGCAAATAGCTTCAGAAAGGAACTGTGCAGACGTGGACTTAAAGATGAGCTTTAGTCAAAGCAAATGAGCATCAAACTCAAGCTTTTGATTTGAATTAGTTGAATTTATTTAGTCAGCTTGTTTTAATGCAAAAGGCAATGAGAACAGATTAATATTGTGTTTGTGTATATATATATATATATATATATATATATATACATATGTGTGTGTGTGTGTGTGTGTGTGTGTGTGTGTGTGTAGTGTAGTGGTCAAAAGTGACACCCAGCCTAGGAAAACTGATATCTTCACAAATATTTAATTGAACTTGTAGGGTCATTAAAACAAATATCCCCTCCAGACATCACTTTTGGTCAGTTATATACTATTACTATATACACTGATCAGGCATAACATCATGACCACCTTCCTAATATTGTGTTGGTCCCCATGGACTCCTCTAATTCAATTTAATTCACATTTATTTGTATAGCGCTTTTCACAATACATATCGTTTCAAAGCAGCTTTACAGAGAATGCATGTCAAAATTACAATATTAGAAGAATGCAGTTAGCAAATAATGTAATAATTTGTGCAATTAATTTACAAACACTGTTAGAATTTAATTTTAAGGTAGAAGCAATGAGCTCCTGGAAAAATGAAATACATCAACAATAATTAGGATATAGAAATTTGGGAATGTGCATGTTGCATCTCTAGACCCCTGAAGGTGTGCTGTGGTATCTGCACCAAGATGTTAGCAGCAGATCCTTTAAGTCCTGTAAGCTGAGAGTTTGGGCCTCCATGGATCGGACTTGTTTGTTCAGCACATCCCACAGATGCTGGATTGGATTGAGATCTGGGGAATTTGGAGGCCAAGTCAACTCCTCAAACTCGTTGTTGTGCTCCTCAAACCATTCCTGATTTTTGCTTTGAGGAATCCTGCATTATCCTGCTGAAAGAGGCCACAGTCACCAGGGAATATCATTTCCATGAAAGGGTGTACATGGTCTGCAACAATGCTTAGGTAGGTGGTACGGCTTAGGTAGGTGGTACGTGTCAAAGTAACATCCACAAGGATGGCAGGACCCAATATCCAGCAAGGATGCAGAATAAAATAGAAATTGTTCCACATAGTGCAAAAAAAAAAAAAAAGTACAGTTAGATGAATGCACTATATAAATAAGTTATATGAACACTGGAAAGTGTTCAACTGATGCTAAAAGCAGAATGTAAGTGCTACTAAAATACAATGTGAAATGGCAATAGTGTCTCAGGGCTGAGAGTTCAGCAGAGTCACAGCCTCATGAAAGAAACTCTTCCTGAGCCTGCTGGTACGGGACCGTAAACTTCTGAAACGCCTGCCTGATGGAAGAAGAGAGAACAAGATATGGTTTTGATGAGATGCATCTTTAATGATGGCATTCGCTCTTCTCAAGCAGCGTTTCCTGTAGATATCCTCGATTGACGGTAATTGAATAGCGATAATCCTCTTGGCTGTTTTCACCACCTGCTGGAGTGCTATACAGTCTCATGCTGAACAATTGCCATACCATACTGAGATGGAGTTGGTTAATATGCTCTCGATAGTACAGCGATAAAAGTCAACCAATATCTTGGGACAAAGTTGAGCTTTGTCTCCGCAAGAAATAAAGCCGCTGTTGTGCTTTCTTGTAGATTTTGGAGGTATTCAGGGACCAGGTAAAGTCATCAGAGATGTAAACCCCCAGAAACTTGAAGCTACACTGTGTGCAGAATTATTAGGCAAGTTGATTTTCTGATCATATTTTTTTTCCAAGCACATTTTACCAATTCCAATCCACATCAATCTTAATAACTACTATTAATGTTGTTTTTAATCCTTTATAAGTGATATATAATTGTTCATGAAGGCTGGAAATGAAAAATGCCTTATATTCAGGTGTGCAAAATTATTAGGCAGGTTTGCTTTTACAGGCAAAATGAGCCAAAAAAGAGATTTAACTTTAAATTATTAAATACTCATGAGAAGGACGCAATATTAATGCAATACTAGAAATTGCAAAGTTAAAGCATGACAAAGGGACAGAAAAATGCTCATTGGGTCAGCGGGGTCATACAAAAAAAGATATAGACATGTTAACTGCAAAAGAATTAAGAATTAAGGTGAAGAATTAAGTGTGAAACCATCAGGAACCCTTTAGTCTCCAGCGCCACCATTTTCCAGAACTGCAACCTACCTGAAGTCTCAGAAGTGCAAGGTGTCAGGGTCTCAGAGACTTAGGTTAGCTAAAGAATTTTAAAAAATGACCCGCTCTTAATAACAATCACAAGCTGAAGTGTTATAAAATACATGAAGACTGGGTTTTTATAGGCCTTATAGACAGACAGCTTGAGAGTGACTCCTGAAGGACCAGCACCACATCCTCTTGTACCACTTATCCTGAAATGTCTGTCTTGCAGAGATGGACTAAAAATGATCTTCCAAAACTTACTGCCAGATTCATTTTGCCTGTAAAAGCAAACCTGCCTAATAATTCTGCACACCTGAATATAAGGCATTTTTCATTTCCAGCCTTCATGAACAATTATATATCACTTATAAATGATTAAAAACAATATTAATAGTAGTTATTAAGATTGTTGTGGATTGGAATTGGTAAAATGTGCTTGGAAAAAAAATATGATCAGAAAATCAACTTGCCTAATAATTCTGCACACAGTGTAGAGACACGTTCCACTGTGAATCCATTGATGTAAATGGGGGCATGTGCCTGACTCTGAGTTCGCCTGAAGTCCACGATGATCTCCTTGGTCTTCTGGGTGTTGAGTACCAGGTTATTATCAGCACACCACCCAATCATGCGCTGAACCTCAGCCCTATAGGCTGTCTCGTCATTCCCTTTGATGAGGCCAACCACCGTAGTATCAGCAAATTTGATAATGGTGTTTGAACCATATGCAGTGACACAATCATGAGTGAAGACAGCCTTGTGGCAAACCCGTGTGCATGATTGAAAGACGAGAGGTTGTCGAGTCAAAAAATCAGTTAGTCAAAAAATCCAACTTCCAATTGCAAAGTGAAGTGCTGATCCCCAACTGGCTAAGCTTAGAGACCAGCATCGAAGGAATCACTGTGTTGAACGCTGAACTGAAGTCAACAAACAGAATTCTTACGTAAGAATTGGGACTGTCCAGATGGGTCAGAGCAGAATGAAGTGCAGTGGAGATGGCATCCTCTGTTGACCTGTTTGTACGGTAGACATACTGGTGAGAATCCAGGGATGTGGGAAGATTGGCTCTCAAATGTGGTAAAACCAGTCTCTCAAAGCACTTAGCAATGAAAAGGGTAGGCCTAAGTGCTACTGGGCGAAAGTCATTCAAGGCAGTAGAATGCTTTGGCACTGGTATAATTGTGGATACATACTTAAAGCAGGAAGGGACAACTTCCTGAGCCAGGGATAGATTGAAAATATCAGTAAAGACACCGGCCAGCTGCTCTGCACAGACTCTGAGCACATGCCCAGGTATTCCATCCGGGCCTGCTGCTTTCCTTACATCCACCTTGCTCAAGGTATTCGGTAAACTTCGGTAGAGAAGAGTGAAAGATGCAGTTCACCAGGTAGGTGATCTGCTTTTTATGTAGTCTCTCTCTTACCCTGGTCGAAGTGTATGGAGTCAAATTAATGCCTTAAAGTTTTGCACAAAAAACAAAATGTTTTGCAAACAAAAATAAAGAATTGCAAAGGAAAAATAAAGTATTGAGCGGAAAAAAAAAAGTATTGCAAACAAAAATAATTAATTGCAAAATAAAATAAAGTAGTGCAAAAATAAAAATATAATCAATTACAAAAAAATTAAACCTATTTTACCTTTGCCACATATTTTTCATGCTCAAACCTACTAAATCATTTGCAACACTCATTTTATTCTGCGTTTCAGTCAAGCGTGCGCTCACGATACCGGTTTTCCTTTGCGCTGCACTTTTCTGTGCGGTTCTCTTTATGGCACTGGTTTGACATGGGGGTGGAGTCAAGAAACAGGGGCACGCCCCCGCGAAACGCGTCATCGGCAGGAGACGCAGATCGCAACAGAACAGATCAAGCATAGAGACAGAGCGCATTTATTATAATCTGAAAACCACGCCCACCGAGGGGAAAACAATCCAACCGTCTCCATTGACTTTGTATTGCGTGAGGCTGCTATTTTCTGACTTATTACAAAAAACAGAACAAAGCTGCTGTGTGACAATGCACAACTAACAAGCTAAAAAACCCAGAAATAAGTTTTTATAAGCTGTCGACCCCAAAAAACGAATGTTTAAGGACACAAAAGTGGATACAGGCAGTGAGACAGAGCACAACGGGTCATATTACTATAAGAAATGCATTGGAGGGGAACGTAATCGGCGACAGGTGAAATAATTCTTTGACATAATAATAATAATAATTCTATGCTTGATCTGTTCTGTTGCGATCTGCGTCTCCTGCCGATGACATGTTTCGCGGGGGCGTGCCCCCGTTTCTTGACTCCACCCCCACATCAAACCAGTGCCATAAAGAGAACCGCGCAGAAAAGTGCAGCGCAAAGGAAAACCGGTATCGTGAGCGCGCGCTTGACTGAAACGCAGAATAAAATGAGCGTTGCAAATGATTTAGTAGGTTTGAAAAATATGTGGTAAAGATAAAATAGGATTACAGCTGTCATTGATTTTTGTAATTGATTATATTTTTATTTTTGCACTACGTTATTTTATTTTGCAATTTATTATTTTTGTTTGCAAAACTTATTTTTTTCCGCTCAATACTTTATTTTTCCTTTGCAATTCTTTATTTTTGTTTGCAAAACATTTTTTTATTGCTCAATTCTTTTTTTTGTTTTGCAAAAATTTATTTTTGTGCAAAACTTTAAGGCATTAATTTGACTCCATAGAAGTAAGCATAAAAGTGATTAAACTTGTCAGGCATAGTGGCAGTACAGGATTGAGGCACTGGACTAGTTGTTTTAAAGTCTACAATAGAAGATACAAAATGCTCATTCCCATTGTGCATCCTGGTGCCATGTGTTCCTCATGAAAACCTGATTCATCAGACCAGGCCACCTTCTTCCATTGCTCCGAGGTCCAGTTCTGAGGCTCACGTGCCCACTGTTGGCTCTTTCGGCGGTGGACTGGGGTCAGCATGGGCACCCTGACTGGTCTGCAGCTATGCAGAATATTAGAAGAAACAAACTTTACATTTAAATATAGAATAAATGAAAACTTTCTTTATGTGTAAAACTTTTTTAATTATCCTGTGCACCTCTGAGAAAAGCAACCTCAAAGCAATAAGATTTTCCTCTGGGCTTCGCACATCTAATCTGTATGACTGCGGCTGTAATATGGAGGTTGAGGCTGGTTTTGGTTGTTTGTTTTGTGTTCAGCTGCTGCTGAAGGACGTAATATTGTTGAGCTGAAGGCGGAGGGTTCTCTGATGCTGCCACATCAGCACTCAGGAGAAAAGATCGAGTCATCTGTGCTGCGTTAAATGTTAGAGAAACAAAATGCCAACAGGTTAGTGGGTTATGATCAAAGTGTCCACTCTGAGATGAAGTTTGGACGGTGAGGGCGGAACGGGTTTGCTCAGGTGAATACTGCTGCAGGCAGAGCCACATACGCAGACAAGAGCTCTAGTTTTCAAAGGACTGATTGGAAAAAAGCATCTGAACACTTGTCAGTTAAGCATGTGTTGCATTGGATCCATCTCAAATGCTTCAGGTTTTTTTCTTTAGAGTTCACTTTTCTTCAACATCTTTGAAGTCTCAATGTGTTTGGTGGGGTTTAATGGACGTATGAAGTCTGTTCAGAGAAACTGCAGGTGTCAAGAATCATTAAATATAGCACCAGTGTTCTTTTTTTATCATTGACATGCCTGTCATATTTTTCTATTAATATTTTAAGACATTTTAAGATATAAGAAACTTTATTTTTAAATAATTTATGTTATTTAAAGTCATTTTTGTCATTTTTATGAGGGTTTTTATACTTATAGTTTTTGTTCATTTTTATTTTTCGTTTTTAGTTATTTTAATACTTGAAACTTTAAAACAAGCTTTTTGTTTTGCTATTTCTTTCTTTATACATTATTTTTCAGCTTTACGTTTGGTTTTAGTTATTTTTATGGAAGCTTGTTTCCACCACAGAATAAAGAATAAAAAGGGAAATTGCAAATTTTTCGAACAATTCTGACTATTTACTATTTTTCCTCACAATTGCAAGTTTATCTCTCATTTCTCACAATTCTGACTTTTTACTGTTTTTATCTCACAATTATAATTTTTTAACTGTTTTTCTTGTAATTGAGAGTTTGTATCTCACAGTTCTGACTTTTTACTGTTTATATCTCACAATTGCAATTTTATATCTCACAATTTTGACTTTTAATGTTTTTCCTCACAATTGCGAGTTTATATCTCATATCTCACAATTCTGATTTTTTTTTTTACTGTTTTTCTCGTAAATTGTGAGTTTGTCACAATTATGACTTTTTACTATTTTTCCTTGGAGTTTATATCTCACAATTCTGAATTTTTACTGTTTTTTCACAATTACAAGTTTATATCTCACAGTTATGACTTTTTACTTTTTTCTTGCAATTGCAAGTTTATCTCACAATTATGACTTTTTTTTCCTCAGAATTGCGAGATATAGACTGGCAACTGCGAATTTGCGAGTCAAAATTGTGAGATTTACACACACAATTGCAGGAAAATGTCAGAATTATGGTGACATTTTTCTTAGAATTGTAAGCTTATATCTCGCAATATATCTATAGATAATTTTATAAATTTATAACTAGCTGTTGCCAGTTATTGAGACTTGATTTCTCAGAATAAATCAGTTCATATTTATTTTATTTCAAGTAACAGAAATGTTTTTTTTTTTATCATTTAAGTTTTAGTTAACGACATGTTAAGCGACATGTTCCACTATCCACAAACAGAAATATTTTTTCTTCATTTTCAAAACTATAATCTGTTTTTAGATAATTTTAAACTTATCTTACTTATCTAGTTTCTTTGAAATAAATGGCAGTGCAGTCATTTGTATGTGTCCCTGATTTTTTTATGCGTGACTTATAAGACTTACCCCATACAGCCTATATGACATGGTTTGCCTCATAAAATCTTTCTTTTCTCCTTCCTATTTTTCCATTTCATCAGTTGTTGTTTCTCAACTTACTGACCTTCATGCAGTTTCCTTTACGCCACTGTAAATGCTCAAGAGGGCTCACAACGGGGGAGAAAAAACAACAAATACCTCATGTATGCTTTGGAAGACAAATGCTGATCTTTAAAACCATCCACTCACTCAATAAGCTCAAACAAGCAAGAAACCAAGATGGGGGTCTCGGAAGGCCCCGCGGTATTTGGAATAGAGTAACGATTGCCTTGCGACCTGACGTTCAGTCAAGAGACACTCATGCACTGCACACTGGATGTTTACAGCTCACTAGGCCTGCAGTCTGGGCCTGATCGATATGCCCCTCTTTTTATGCTTCAGCTCTCAGCCGTCCACCCCGAATGCCCCGCGGACTGGACTTCATGCTCCACCGAGAAAAGGTAAGCGACGTCAAAATGTGCAAAGCAAATTAAGAGACTGATGTAAATTCTGTTTTCCACCCACTCTCTCTCATTCCTTTCGCGTTATCTCCCGTCTTGTTTTCCAGGCGCATTCCAACAGGTCCTGTTTCTTCCGTGTCATTGGGTGTCCATCAGTGCTTCTGTCTGACAGAACAAAGCGGCAGGCGTCTCTCGGTCACCTTCCGCGATGGAGAAATTCCTCTGTGGCAAAAAGGACATAAGAAAATAACCTAATTTGTGGCACCGTGTTCAGGGTTACTAAAAATACATTAAGGCTTTTATTTGCACTTCAGAAGGGTTGCGATGAACCGCAGTGGCCTTGACTTCCACTGAAGACACTAATGAAAGATTTTTTTTATTATTTTGGCCCACGGATTATTTTAGCTTTTTACATCCAAGGCTAGTTTACTACTTGTAAAGCAAGTGATTTCTAAGGTCCTAATATAATGAAACTCAACATATGTGTCTAAAAATATGTCTTGAAAGAACATTGAAACCATGAAATACATAACCCTACACAAATAAAGAACATGTGAACAACCCTGGTAAAATTACTTTAGCCCAGCTTTTTAATGAAAGATTACAACAAAGATATGCATTTTTATTTTTCCGTGGATTTATGTGCAATGATCTAGTTTTTCTTTTACTAATATTTATTTATTTATTTCAGTTAATGTTTATTAAATTTCAAGTATTTATTTATTTATTTATTATGGTTTTAGTTTTAATCAACTATAATAACCCTGCATTAAACTAAATTAAAATGAGAAAAGTTTACCTATATATATAATGTATACATATTATATATATATATATATATATATATATATACACACTAAAAAAAATGCTGGGTTAAAAACAACCCAAGTTGGGTTGAAAATGGACAAACCCAGCGATTGGGTTGTTTTAACCCAACTGTTGGGTTAAATGTTTGCCCAACCTGCTGGGAAGTTTTATTTAACCCAACTATTGTTTGAAAATGACTATATGGCTGACTTAAAATGAATCTAAAATGAAATTAAAATGTTCATTTATTAAACATATTTATAAATGTTAATTTTCAAGATATTTTGGGTTCATTTTAAGTAAGCAATACTGTAATTTTTAACCCTAATAGTTGAGTTAAGTAAAACTACCTAGCAGGTTGGGCAAACATTTAACCCAACTGCTGGGTTAAAACAACCCAATCGCTGGGTTTGTCCATTTTCAACCCAACTTGGGTTGTTTTTAACCCAGCATTTTTTTAGAGTGTATATATATATATATATATGTATATATATATGTATATGTATGTGTGTGTGTGTGTGTGTGTGTGTGTGTAGTTAACTACAGTAACCCCGGACCCGAAATGTGTATTAGGAAAGTTAAAATAGTTTATTTTTATTGCATTTCAACTTTAAACTACATAAACAATCTTTTCAGTAATGGAAAATGCTTTTTTCTTTGCCCATTCAAAAAGGCTTCACAGGATTGATAGTGGCAAGGGTTGCTCAAGGTCACACTTACAGTCCATTTCCTTCTCTTTACACAGTAGCATTAAGACCAATCATGCCGTTTGGGATCAAAAGCATCCTGGGATTGCATAACACCTCTTTACTCACCACTAACAGACAGCAAAGGTGAACTCACCCGCGGTGCAGAGCGTAAATGTGAACATAAGTGTTTTATTGCAGAACTAAATTGCGAGTTGAGTGACAGATCACCTGTACTGCTGTGTGGGATCTTTTGATGTCCCGTTTCATTATCATTAAGAGAGAAGCAGCTTGCGGTCTCCTTATTTTACGCCTGGCGGTGTAGCGGTACATGCTGGCTGTTGCACCCGACAGCTGTAAATAAATGAAGAAAAAGTAACTCTGCAGGGAAACGCATATAGGATTTGCTGACTTGTCTTTGTCATTGGAATCTGTTTTGGGTTTTTTTCTTTCCTCCCCCCATTTACTTTTTCCATTTACCTTTTTTTGGGGGGAGGAAGCTACATTTCATTTACCAATTCATCACAGACAACTCTCAGTTACAATAATTCCCATCACTGTAATATAGTTTTCCATGATTAATTTTCCGGCACTTTAACATTTTTTTTTTCTTTTTACATACGGCTTTGAAAAAACACAGAAAACAGCCATTATTTAATATTGTGCAGGATACGGAAACAGAATCGGGCAGTAATGAATGAGAGTCTCTCCGGTGCACTGCTTGCCCAAACTTCATCATTCTTGATAGCAGCCGCGGTTTACGCACAGATTTGGTTATGTGCGCAATGCATGCTGGGAGTCCGAGGGAAGCCATTAATGTGAGTAACACTAATAAAGATGGACCAGTTTTGGACGTGTTTAGAGGTGTGTGCGAGAGCGTGTGGTGGATATTTATGTGAAAATAAATAAATAATCTCACAGTTGGTTTTAAATCAGTCGTTACCGACGGTATGTGGAGCAGCTGGTGAGGGAATGGAATTATATTTATCAAGCTGTGAGCGAGTTGTGTGGAAACAGCCTACTGTTAGCGCTGATGATTAGGATTATAAGGTTCATGTGCAAGCTAGTGTGTACACACACACACACACACACGCTCAACACAGGCAAACACACAAGCATGTTCGCCAGATATGTACTCTATTTATGAGACATAACTGGTTATAAACTTGTCAACAGTTTAACTAACGAAATTAATTGCTAAAAGAGAATGTAATGAAAACAGAAAATATAAAGAGAAAATCTAATTCAAAATATTAACAAAAGCTATAATATCTCAATGATACTAAAATAATACAAACCCGATTCCAAAAAAGTTGGGACACTGTACAAATTGTGAATAAAAACAGAATGCAATGATGTGGAAGTTTCAAATTTCAATATTTTATTCAGAATACAACATAGATGACATATCAAATGTTAAATCTGAGAAAATTTTAAGGGAAAAATAAGTTGATTTTAAATTTCATGGCATCAACACATCTCAAAAAAGTTGGGACATGTTTACCACTGTGTGGCATCCCCTCTTCTTTTTATAACAGTCTGCAAACGTCTGGGGACTGAGGAGACAAGTTGCTCAAGTTTAGGAATAGGAATGTTGTCTAATACAGGCTTCTAGTTGCTCAACTGTCTTAGGTCTTCTTTGTCGCATCTTCCTCTTTATGATGCGCCAAATGTTTTCTATGTGTGAAAGATCTGGACTGCAGGCTGGTCATTTCAGTAACCAGATCCTTCTTCTACGCAGCCATGATGTTGTAATTGATGCAGTATGTGGTCTGGCATTGTCATGTTGGAAAATGCAAGGTCTTCCCTGAAAGAGACGACGTCTGGATGGGAGTATGTTGTTCTAGAACTTGGATATATCTTTCAGCATTGATGGTGCCTTTCCAGATGTGTAAGCTGCCCATGCCACACGCACTCATGCAACCCCATACCATCAGAGATGCAGGCTTCTGAACTGAGCGCTGATAACAACTTGGGTTGTCCTTGTCCTCTTTAGTCCGGATGACATGGTGTCCCGGTTTTCCAAAAAGAACTTCAAATTTTGATTCGTCTGACCACAGAACAGTTTTCCACTTTACCACAGTCCAGAGAAAACGCCTGCGCTTCTGAAATCATGTTTAGATACGGCTTCTTTTTTGACCTATAGAGTTTTAGCCGGCAACGGCGAATGGCACGGTGGATTGTGTTCACTGACTGTTTTCTGGAAGTATTCCTGAGCCCATGTTGTGATTTCCATTACAGTAGCATTCCTGTATGTGATGCAGTGCCGTCTAAGGGCCCGAAGATCACAACCATCCAGTATGGTTTTCCGGCCTTGACCCTTACGCACAGAGATTGTTCCAGATTCTCTGAATCTTTGTATGATATTATGCACTGTAGATGATGATAACTTCAAACTCTGTTCAGTTTTTCTCTGAGAAACTCCTTTCTGATATTGCTCCACTATTTTTCGCCGCAGCATTGGGGGAATTGGTGATCCTCTGCCCATCTTGACTTCTGAGAGACACTGCCACTCTGAGAGGCTCTTTTTATACCCAATCATGTTGCCAATTGACCTAATAAGTTGCAAATTGGTCCTCCAGCTGTTCCTTATATGTACATTTAACTTTTCCGGCCTCTTATTGCTACCCGTCCCAACTTTTTTGGAATGTGTAGCTCTCATGAAATCCAAAATGAGCCAATATTTGGCACGACATTTCAAAATGTCTCACTTTCAACATTTGATATGTTATCTATATTCTATTGTGAATAAAATATAAGTTTATGAGATTTGTAAATTATTGCATTCCTTTTTTATTCACAATTTGTACAGTGTCCCAACTTTTTTGGAATCGGGTTTGTAATAATCATTGATACTGAAATGGTTGCAACCACTTTTATTTACCAGACAAGTTTTTCAAATATTAATATTTTCACAAAACTTACTCTTTCATTCATTTATTTATTCATTTAGAAATAATATATATTCCAGCTTCTATTTTCTACTTTAGGACTCACAAAGCATCAAAATAAATGTAAATTCAAAGTTGAAATTCATAATCATAATTAAACATTTAAAATGTGCATTCAAGGGGACCTATAATGCCCCTTTCACAAGATGTAATATAAGTCTCTGCTGTCTCCAGAATGTGTCTGTGAAGTTTCAGCTCAAAAATCCCCCACAGATCATTTATTATAGCTTGTCAAATTTGCCCCAATTTGGGTGTGAGCAAAAACACAAAATTTTTGTGTGTGTCCCTTTAAATGCAAATGAGCTGCTGCTCCCAGCCCCGTTTCCAGAAGAGGGCGGAGCTTTAACAGCTCAACAACAACAAAGCTGGAGAATCTCACGCAGCCAAATTACATTGTTCAAACCGGAGTCGACACTGATGGAGAGACTCAGGAAGAAGTTACAACTTTTAGAATGAAACTGGACGTTTCTGAATGGTTAGTGGATAAATTTATGTAGTTGCTGTGGAGTTGATTCAACTCATCCACTAGCATGTGCCGTCATGTTCATCTTTTGTGTTGAATTGACCCTCGTTTGTGAAGCAGTCCGGCGTAAAATGACGGCATGACAACAACACTCTACTACAACAACTCTTCCTCTTCTCTAAAGCAGCCCAACATGGCCCCGCCCCCTTTGTTGCGTGTTCTTGGGGGCGGGGTTTATGTAAATTAACCCAGGAAGAAGCTTATTGTAGTTCCAACCAGCCATTTGTTGTAGTCCTTAAAAAGCGATTTCTGTAAAATTGAGCTTTGAGCGTTGTAACTTTGCAGAAGTTGTTTATGCTCAAACAGCAACATTACAGACTAAGGTTAAAAAGTGAAATCATAATCAAGGACCCCTTGATTAGTCTGTATGGATTGTAGTTTTAATTAATTTTTTAATAAATTACATCTGAGGGGGAAAACAGCAGCATCCCATTGATCCTATTAGAACACTCTCATACAAAATTATTACTAAATATCAAAAAGCCACATTGGTAATGAAAAATGATGGCTCGCCTTCCTGCAGGCATGCCTTTGTATATTGCTTTTCCAGCTTAGGCGTTCTGTAACTCACCTTAATGGAGTCTCAGTCCAGGCAACAAGCCTGAGGACAAAGACGCACACTGGTTTCTGTTCATTCACAAGCAAAGTTCTGGAGCCACCATTGGATGTACAATTTATGGGCAGAGCAGTGCCATACGCTTTTAAGTTCAATGGCATTCTCTGGTTTGAACTTTTCTTCCCCAGCGGCACTGCCATGGCATTGTGCTTCTGCTCAAAAAGGGGGTGAAAAAAAATTCAATTCTGGTTTCTTTCATCTGAGTGAAGCCACCTGGGGAATCACTGAGCACTTGCATGAAAATGAACATTTAGAGAGGAAGACGGTGTATGTATTATGAGTCCATATTTCCCTCATTTTTATGGATGGCTTAGTTAAAAAATAAACAACTTTACATGATTAGATTCGGGCGAAGCTTGAAATGGCACCATGCCGGTCTACAATAAATGATGGGATCTTCAATCACATGTAATTATCTAGTAGAATAGGGACTATTACAGTGCAGTGATGGATATAAAATGGCACAGGTCATG
This sequence comes from Ancherythroculter nigrocauda, assembly GCA_036281575.1. Lineage (NCBI taxonomy): Eukaryota > Metazoa > Chordata > Actinopteri > Cypriniformes > Xenocyprididae > Ancherythroculter > Ancherythroculter nigrocauda. The sequence goes on from VTFQ01000012.1 coordinate 2,535,623, forward strand.
AAAAGAAATGTGTGAAACAATTTAAAAACATAATTTGGTGGGCTTTCAGAAATTTAGGCATATCTTTCACAGAGAAGCAATTGAACTCGGAGCAAAATTCATCCAAGATGGCGGACGAGTCAACAGAGGTGTTGATGAAAATAGGCTGAAGGACCACCAAGGTAAAGAGCCCTTTTTCAATTGATTTGATTCATTTAAATGAGTTTTCATTTGAGAAATGTGTGCTAAGATTGTTGCAGTATGCCATTAGTAAAAGCATAGTACAAGAGTTCTTCTTGAATATTCACATATTTTTAATATAATGAAACGTACACAGTCTTAGGTAATAAGTTGCAATGGATAGTCACATCTCTAGTGATTGAAGATGGATCATCAGGTAACCACACACAGTATTGAGAATCAATGGTTCACATACTTTTGAACGGGGTTATTTTAATAAATTCGGCTATTGTTTTGTCTTGTGAACTAAATGCAAACATCTTTTATGTAAAATATCTTACTCAGGACAGTACTAAACAAAAAATAGCATGCATTTTTTATTATCCCTCTTATTTTATTAAAATAATTCTCATTTTCACAGATACTACATACTTTTTCATGCCACTGTACAATAACTGCTTTAACATATGCTTGAAAAGTCATTCAAATCATATTTAGAAGGATAAATATTAATTAATATTTTGATTATAAATCACTCAAAAGATATATATTGAAGCAGCAGTGAATGTGAATAAATTGAATAAAATATTTGAGTAAACTGAATAAAAATATAAATGAAAAATGTAAATGTTGTCTTGGCAGCTAACTGACATAAGTTTAGCTTACAGCACTAAAATTACTAAACAGAAAAAAAAAAATATTAACAATATATATATTAATAAAAGTGACAAAACTGATTAAAACTTATAAAAAAAGGCTAATTCAAAATATTAATAAATACCATAATAATATATAATACTAAAACAACACCCTACTTAATTTGATATTCTCTGAAATAAAAAAAAATTATATTTTTTTTTTACAAAAATATTTTACTTTAGTATTTGTCTACTCTTTATTTTGTATCATCTTTTTTATTATTTATTTTTGTCTGCTGTTTCTATATATTTATTTTTATCATTATTAGAGTATTATATTATAAATATATAGTTTAGTGTGCTTCACTTACTAAGTAGAACGTTTCAAATCAGCCACTTATAAGGCTCAGTTTCAGTCGGTAGGCAGACAGCAAGGATTTGCTCTCATGTAATTCATGTGTTTCTGTCACTGAAGGGCAGAAGGGGTCACTCTCAGCAGCTCTGAGCTTAACAAAGACCCACAGCGGACACACGGAGCAGAGGAACACTAGATCAAAGGGTCCGTCACATTGTGCTAATTAAAGGGCGGTTCTGCTGCTAATGTGCCCGAGTGGAGAAAAGACGAGAGGGAATGAAACGGGGACTATTCACTTATGCATCATTCAGAATTGAAATTGACAATGCATTTTAGATCACAATTCAATTCTTGGATTCAAGGTTGCAAACAGGATCCAGAATGGTTGTGCTTCCTGCCTTTTGGAAGAGTCTCTTGGAAACCTTAAAATGCTTTCGACAGCTCAGTGGGTTTCAGAACAAAGCTATTATCTCTCGTCCCTCGTCCTCCCTGTGGAATATAATGGCGGAGTGTCTAATTAAACCGTAGCTGTGGATCACGGCGTCTCCTTCAGCCCTTTTAGCAACTCTGTGTTAATTGTAACCTATACTCTCACTGTCACTGTGTTTCATCTTTTATCCATCTCTCTGCGTCTGCTGTGATGTTGACCCCTGACCCCAACGTTTCCTCTGAGGCATTCCTGAGGTCACCCTGACTAAAGGCTGATTCACACCGAGCGTAACAAGATGTTACAACAAAACAATCCCTATGGAATCCTTGGTTGGATACGATGTGTGTGTGTGTGTGTGTGTGTGTGAGTATATATATATATATATATATATATATATATATTATAGCTGTCATGTTGCTCTTGGTTTGAACAGGCCTTAGCACAGCTTACACTGAAACCATGTCAACTCCCTGATCTAATGCTGTATTTATGTCATGTTGGATTTACCATAATTATAAGATGACAACTCGAAGATTTGACTCTGAGCTGTTCTTGTCCTCACACTCACAGAAATTATTTGTTTCTACAGCAACTTTCAGAACACCAAAATTAATCTATTTGCTTCTTTGATGTTAATAATATATCTACTTAACTCTACATTGGTGCAACATTACTTACAGTCAACAGAATGTTCAAAGGTGACCATCAAAATAAAGTGTTACCCAAAATTGGAGAAGAACAAAGAAAGAGCACCAGGTAAAACTGGCTAAAAATGAACTGTGCTACACAAAATTGTGGTCACGTGGGAGGTGTTTGGCAAAGACATTAATGGTTCTTAGAAGTTGAAAACTCATGATTACAGTAATTCCACCATGATATGAATGCACTACTGCATATGAAAGAACACACACACACACACACACACAAAAAGGATAGCAAAAGAGAAGGATAGACCTTCAATTTTCCAGCCAAATTGTATGGGTTGCGTTTCCACAGAAAATTGGTGCCATTGTATGTGGAGCACAGAGAGGTTTGTAACTTATTCTAGATGAATTTATTTGCTCAGATCAACTGCAAGTGGTGTAAAGTGTCCGTATAAACTCCACCTGACAGTCTTGCTGTGTCAGGCCATTTAGCATTAGCGCTAGCATGAGGTGTCTGAGGAAAAGCGTGTCAAAATCCTGCAACGTCGCAAATATTTGTTGCTGAGATTCTCATGGGCTCGTAGGAGATCAAGCGCTGATGTTGATATTTGTTCAAACTGAGTGTTGTTTTCTCTTCCTCCATTCTTGCTATGCAAATGCAACATATGCTAACACTTTATTCTGATGCTCCACTACTGGCTACAAGTAACTTTGCAACTACATGTCAACTTATTGTACTAACCCAAACCTAACAGTCTACTATATCCAATGAGAGTTAGTTGACATGTAAATGCAAATTAATGAGAGTTAGCAGCCATGTAGTTGCAAAGTTACTTATAGTTAGTAGAATGTCTAAATTGGACTATTGAAATAAACCCAAAATGTTCATTAATGTTCATTGCATGCTAAATCTTATATTGCAGTATAAATAATGTTATATCATGGTATCATGTTTATTTTTGCTGGGAATGCAACAAAAAATAACCAATGGCACAGCAAAATCATGGTACATAATGTCATACATCGAGTCTATGCAGTTTAATTACTGAACGTTGTTATCATGTGAAGTAGATAGTAAGTGATCATCTCCATCGTGCATTTCACCTTCGCATAAACAACGACAACAAAAGACTGTGTATCAATAATTAATACAGACATGCATCTGTTCAAACTGAAGGAAAGCAATACATTTGTTTTCACATTGCTTTGCTTTACAATGAAAAGGTGCATAACCTGTTTGTTTGGAGAAGGCACCTTTATTAACATAACACAATTAGCATGACAATGTGTTGCTGACATGAAAGCTCACATTAAACAAGGACGTCGCATAAACCAAGCCGCTAACAGTAACATATACTTGATAATGCATTTCATTAACAGGAATAATCACATTTGCAAAACACATATTCATTAAAAAACCTAACTAGCAAAAAGCTTTAAACTAGATACAGTCTAAAGCTAAAAATATAGCGATGCAAAATGCAGAAATGCTTCTGAAGATATTAGTTGATGTAATTATGGAGCAGAATAAGCATACCGTTTGAGCACCAAACCCAAAATGAGATGGAAACTCAAATAAGAACTAATGGAACTAATGAAGGGGTCTCTGTTAATTAAGATTGAATATCTCTTTTATCATCTCATCAAGGTTCCTCTAATCACAGTCTCAGGGCGATCTCATTCGCTGTCATTACGCGCTCCGTGATGCATGGTAATTTGAAATGCATTCTTATCAAAACTCTGTTGTAATGGTCTGTAGGTCATCGACCCTTGTTTGGAGCCACATGTTGAGCGCAGCTGTGTTTTTCCTTGTGGATTTCTACATATAAATGTCTGTATGTATATATATATGACGTGACAGGTCTTTTTTTTTTTTTTTTTTGTCCAAATGCCTTAATAATAATAAAAAACAAAGATATGACATCCAAAGTATGTAAGGTAGTACAACTGGATGTCTTTTACTGAATCAAAAAAGGTTTTAATTATATCTTACTACATATAAAGGTATTTTAAAGATGTTAAAGTGTCAAAATCATTCGATTTAACCGTCCACAGGCCAATACAGCCATTTCATTTGTGATTAAAATATCTTAAAATGTAATAAATGTATATATTTTTTTATTCAGGCATGATTTTATAACATCATATATCAACATAGTGCAAAATGGTATTAAAATTATGTGTAGAAGTCATTGCTTTGTTATGAGAAAGAATGTCCGGAAAAAGAATTTCATTGATGTCATTCGGAGTAACCAATATAAAGGGACCATTTTGGATCAAGTCATGTGGTCAGTATCATGTGACAGGATGTGACATCATTCAGACACCTGCAAAGGACCACATGGTCATAAAACAAAGTAACTAACTCTCTCTTAACTATTTGAAAAATTAATGTTTTCACTTGATCATACGCATGTCCCGAAACATCAGGTCATTCGGTGCAACCGCTATAAAACATGGAAAATGTTGTCATATTTTAAAAACTTGTACTAAATATAAAATGTTTGATTGTCCTTTTGCCTTTTTCCCATTGTAATAAAATATCGACCTTCGGTATAACCAAAAGTGTAATTTGGTAAAACCGAAACTTTGGTTAAACCGAATGACTTTTTTGGTGACAAATTTTGTCCATATTGTAAAAAAATGACAAAAGCAATGTTAATTGATTATATAAAAAAACACATAATCACATTGTTAACACTTAATAAAACTTCGAAATTAATTATTTATATATCCATTATTTTTTTACACTTTTACAAATCTTATCCGTCAATGATTTTGTGATAATTTTTATACTCATGCTTTTTTTTTGCAGCTCATTAGTCCTGTAGAATGAGGACCACAAATATAGATCTGTAGCAGGACCAAAAATGGTCTCCTACTTACATGTCTGTGAACCCTGGTGCAGATTGATATGGAATTCAATCTTCCATGAGATCACAGGCTCCATTGGGTTTTCATTTGCTTCGCCTGATTCGTAAACTTTTAATCATTCCGCTCTGAAAGGAGGCGAGCCGCATACATTACTGGGTAACCTGGACACTTCTGTCGCACTTCTCCTCTCTTGATGAAGGACAAAAGTTTTACAATAGATAAAAGATTTGGTAACAGTAATTGCTAAAAGAGCAAATATTTCACTTCAAGTGTATTTATTTTATAGCATAGTGATTTAGAAAAAATATTGTGTATTGAATGTTTATCATGTCAGCATATCATGTCAGTTTTTAATTGAATTACAGGCTTATATAAATTTTATTATTGTTGATTATACTTTTTATTATTAATTCTTGTGGAATCAGTGTTAATGAGAAGTATATTAATGTAGTTTTTTTAATGTTTCAGCAATTGATTGTTTCATTCAAGTGTTATTTTATTTAAAATATTGGAAATTATGCTACTGTTTTGAACTGTTCATATTTGCACTGAATTCATTAATATTATGCAAATGAACAAGGTGCATTTCTCTCTCATTGGTCTTTTAAAGTCTAGAAATATGAATATAATATGATTAATTTAAATTATGGGCAATCCAAAGCTGCCTATGAGTGAAATGAGTCGTGATTTTACACATCAATTAGCATTGTAATTAGGCACTGATGTGATTAATTGCAGAGTTACAGAAAGCAAGGAGCCAATGATCTTTATAATGAACTGCCAGACACAAAATCAGCCACTGACTGAGAAGACCATCGTAGGTTATGAATTAGGCAAATCAATTAATGTTCTTGCAGTTATTTAGCCAATGGGTGAAATCACCTGCCTCAATTATCTTAGTGTACGTGCAACTCAATATGAACAAAAATAATCATGAGATGATGCTGTGAAACACTCAAAGCGGCACATTTTAGGATAACCAGAAGTTTACAGTGAAGTTTATTTCTATCTTGGATATCAAGTCATTCAAAACAGACTAAATGCACTGTAAAACTGATTTTCTTAGTATTTGTGTCTATGTTTTTCTGTACAACATCTAATCATTCTTTACTTTAGATGCAAAATGACTGGAAAATGTATCGAAATTAAATGGGTTTATACTTAGAACAAGAACAAAACATCTGCCAGTGGGGTCAGAAAAATCATCTTGATTTCTCATTGAAATAAGTTTATTTTTCTGACCCCGTTGGCAGATATTTTGTTCTTGTTTTATGTATAAACAAACATAATTTTTCAGAAATCATATAAGTCACATTGCTTCTCAAGTAAATGTATTTTGATTTAAGAATGTTTAGATATTTGTACTGAAAAAAATAACCTTTTTTGCATTGTGCAAAAAAACTCAGCATTTGATTTGACTAAATATTGACCATACGGCTGCATTTTAATAGAATTAATAGAATTCTAATGAGACTTCCTGCGTGATCTCGTCCCGAGGGCCGTGCTTATGATCTGGGAATGTATGAACTCAAGTAAACAGCGCTGCACTCCAAAGGTAGTTAAATTTCTCACTTCAGTGACTTTATTAAATCAGTTTCTGCATGGTGAGCTGCTATTGAACCTGGAGAGCCATTTTCCCAAAGCGTTTCATGCTCACCCTTAGCTTTTGGTGGAATGGAAAGTTTTCTTTTGCTATTTTAAGAAGGTAAGCAAATTCACCATCATTTAGAAAGAAATGAAAGCTCTAGCAAAAGTTCTGCAGGGAAGACTCGAATGTTACATCACTTATTAGTTTAGATCTAACCAATCATTATCTTACACTTGGAGTTCGCAGATGCTGACGTCAACCTCCACCTCCATCCTCCCCACCACCACCAGGACAGTCCCTGTCCATACCTCCCAGGGGGTCGGCTACGCCCCTGCCTTCATCTCCAGGCAGGAAATGCAGAGCCTACAACCCTCAGGATGTGTGCTACGGACGGGGCCTACGCCAAAGAACTTTATCTCATATATTTAGCTTACTGATTGTTAATAAATAACATTGTTACGTTATCTTGCCTCCTGAGTCTTTCTGGTAGAAATATGTTTTAGCGAATCTCAAAATGCTCTTGTGTGCAAAGTAGACAGTTTCAATCAGAACTGGAGCATTAGTTTGCTTCCTTGTCTCAATTCTCTCGCTTTCAGTGCAAACAGGGAAGAGGCATCCTCAGAACAAGCCTGGATTGTGGTAGGGGGCCACTGATAAGCTCGTGGGGGGCCGGATTTGGCCCACGGGCTTGACTTTGAGTACTGGTTTGATGTATTGGTTTGAGATTTCTTTAAAGCTCCAGCACATAGATGGTTTTCAAAGGAACTGGTGAGCAAAGAGTTTTTGTGGGACTTTAAAAGGTTCGTTCTCTGTCTCTGGTTCAAAATGGAATTGTTATGGTAAAGAGCGAGTTAATTAGCATTGTTTGACTGAGGAGAACACTCTGCCTTAAATAATGATAGGTTTTTGTATTTTCATGTCAAATTAACTAAAAATATCCCAGATCTGCCACTATGATTAAGACACATAGTAGGTCAATATAAAAATGTGGTTATTTTTGAGACACAGAGGCACTTCGATATCTATTAATGCACAACATATGACGCTCTTAAATTTAGATTCCTTTGTTTCTTGTCTCCAATTAATAATTGGTGTTGATTGTTTTTGATGTATACAATTAAACTGATGTACATCAATGTTCCTGCATACTGCCACATAAATAGTTTTTGCATCTTCTATTTGAAATGCATTTCTTGATACATGATGTAGAATGATCTAAATGCAATATGTAATATTTTTGCAGTAAAATATCCAAAAACCACTAGGCCAGTGTTATATATTTTGTTCACAAGAGTACTTACAATATCCCAAATGTTTGCAACTATTTGTAAATCGTGAGAAAATTGCAATTTTAACCAAGGCTCCAGGACGTGTGAGGAGTCGCCTGTCAATTACGTCATACCCGTGTTACCCTCGGTCTGCCTCGGTTTCCGGTTTTATTTTGTAGAGACCATGGAAGCACCAAAGACGCTTTAAAATATTACACATTTTAATAGACAAGGGAACATCTGTTTGGATATATTTATAGACAGAAAACGATATAGCTCAACACGTTTAGTCTTATTGTTTATATCAATTTTCTTGATTTTTTGTGAGCACCATGCTTTACCATGCCTCAGAGAAAAACTATTTTGTGTTTAGTAGCTATCATAGCATAATCAGATGCAGCTTTATTTTTAGTAACAGCAATACAGCATTTTCTCCATCATACAATACATTTTAAAATTAATTGCATGCCATTTATCAACACAGCCATCTAGCATTAATATGATAATCTAAAATCGATCTATCTTACTGCAGTGTGTAACAGTGTCTCACAGCAGCCGCGAGCGAATGCTCAGAGTAACGTTATAACATCATTACACACTCAAATGTATCTAATATGATAAATGAAGCTGTGTTAC
>VTFQ01000012.1:2544714-2589714 GCA_036281575.1 Ancherythroculter nigrocauda
TTGATAAAATGAGTAACACTTTACAAGGTCTTATTTGTTAACATCAGTTAATGTATTAGCAAACAAAAACTAACAATATATGTTTAAAACATGTATTAATCTTTTGTTAACTAATGCATAAACTAGCTTTTGATTTTAAAAATGCATCATGGAATGTTTTGACAAAGATTTTTTTTCATCTTAAGCATTTAATCATAAAACATTTTATTTATTTATTTAACCCATCAGACTTAGCATGAGTGTCAGTTTATCCATAAATCTGTTGCACACATTGTGTGGAAGAAAAGTAGAGTTCTGATACGGCAACCTTGATTAAATTCTTGTAATTATTCATAGTCTAAATGATTTGTTTAAGTGTTTTGGATAGCTCAAAAGATTGTAAATTCCAGATGGTCAAATATGTATATTTTGCATTGACATTCTGTAGTGCTGAGACAGCACATCATCTCTGCTCGCTTTGGCTCACTTCAGGACGACTGATGCAGTGGAATCATTTGAACAGCTTCAACTATAAACTAATAAAGCACAGATTGCGTCCCTGCGAAGAGAGAATGCAGCATGTGCGCCAGACACAAATTGAAAATCTAAACAATTGAAACAAACGAAAAGACTTTAATACTGCAGAAGTGATGCAGGGTGTGAGATGGATGTTGCTGCACAGCTAACAGGGATCATTCTCAGAACTTTGGCAAACGTTCTGGCAAGGTTGTTTTAAAGTTATGAACAAACCTTCTTCTAGTAACGTTAGTATACTCTAAAAAATGTTGGGTTAAAAACAACCAAATTTGGGTTGAAAATGGACAAACCCAGAGATTGGGTTGTTTTAACCCAGCGGTTGGGTTAAATGTTTGCTCAACAAGCTGGGTAGTTTTATTTAACTCAACTATTGTTTAAAAATGACTATATGGCTGGATTAAAATGAACCCAAAATAGGTTGGAAATTAGAAATCAGACACATAATTACTAGAGGCAACAATAATAATCAAAAGGTGAACATTTATTAATAAGCATTTTAATATACAGTACAGTCCAAAAGTTTGGAACCACTAAGATTTTTAATGTTTTTAAAAGAAGTTTCGTCTGCTCACCAAGGCTACATTTATTTAATTAAAAATACAGTAAAAAAACAGTAATATTGTGAAATATTATTACAATTTAAAATAACTGTTTTCTATTTGAATATATTTGACAAAGTAATTTATTTCTGTGATCAAAGCTGAATTTTCAGCATCATTACTCCAGTCTTCAGTGTCACATGATCCTTCAGAAATCATTCTAATATGCTGATCTGCTGCTCAAGAAACATTTAATGTGTACAATTGTACAAAATATTTGTGTACAATATTTTTTTTAGGATTATTTGATGAATAGAAAGTTCAAAAGAACAGTGTTTATCTGAAATCTAATCTTTTGTAACATTATAAATGTCTTTACTGCCACTTTTGATTGATTTAATGCATCCTTGCTGAATAAAAGTTTTCATTTCTTTAATTTCTTTTCAAAAAAATAAAAATAAAAATTCTTACTGACCCCAAACTTTTGAACGGTAGTGTATAATGCTACAGAAGCTTTGTATTTCAGATAAATGCTGTTCTTTTGAACTTTCTATTCATCAAGGAATCCTGAAAAAAAAGTACACAACTGTTTTCAACATTGAAAATAATCATAAATGTTTATTGAGCAGCAAATCAGCATATTAGAATGATTTCTGAAGGATCATGTGACACTGAAGACTGGAGTAACGATGCTGAAAATTCAGCTTTGATCACAGGAATAAATTACTTTGTCAAATATATTTAAATAGTACACAGTTATTTTAAATTGTAATAATATTTCACAATATTACTGTTTTTTACTGTATTTTTAATTAAATAAATGTAGCCTTGGTGAGCAGACGAAACTTCTTTTAAAAACATTAAAAATCTTAGTGGTTCCAAACTTTTGGACTGTACTGTATGTTTATTGTTTAATTATTATTCATTAATTATATTAATAAATGTTAATTTCCAGCATACTTTGGGTTCATTTTAAGCAACAATACAGTAATTGTTTAACAATAGTTGAGTTAAATAAAACTACCCAGCAGGTTGGGCAAACATTTAACTCAACCACTGGGTTTGTCCATTTTCAACCCAACTTGGGTTGTTTTTAACCCCGTATTTTTTAGAGTCTAAAATGTTTGTTCAAAGTTATCTGGGCTGGGTTTCTCGATAACGTTGTCTCCTAGCGCATTACGAAGACTAACTGAAGATGTACTATTTCTAGGCGTGTTCCCCCTAACTATCCCTTAGGAGGTTGCTTAAGGAATATCTTCTTAAGTTCGACGTTACCAGGTGCTGTCCATGGTGCTGGGGCTGAATTGGTTGATATCGATGGCTCGAGAATCGATAATTCACTCTATGTAGGGGCTGCTTCACTGCATTATGTGAGAAATCAGTGTTCTTTATAAAAAGAAGCACTTCGGAAGTAGAAATTGCATTTGTCAGGACTCATGGGAGGTTATAAAAGTAATCAAAATTGCAAACTAAATCTATATTGTAATTTATCTATATTCTGTGGGCGCGGAGCCCCCATCAGTGTGAGTTTAAGGCGACCGTTATTTAGAACAAAGTTTTAATTCCTTGGAGACGCGTCATGCAGCTGACAGACATGTAGGCATCGCGTTTATATCGTTGTTTTTTTTTCTTTTTTTAAATATTCACAAACTTGTTAACTATATCATGAATTTTATGATATATTCTGATAGTAAAATATGTGGAAGTGAATGTGTTTTGTTGTGTGATGAGATTGCACGGCAGTTAGAGCTGTCGGATATACGAAATCTTCTCCGAAATACATAAAAGTATGTGGCCGGTGAACTGGGAGAAGAATAGAGTAAACTTTATTGTTTCATACACAATGTGTATCTGATATGAATAAAACACTTTGTCAAATTATAATTGAAAGGGTTATTGTTGCAGTTTCTGTAGACATCAGTGTAATTTGAATTTAACAAACTATAAATGTATTTTTTTATGCAGTAGCCTACTTAATTCAAATGTGTATAAAATAAACCTAAAATAAAGCGCGATGGGGTTAAAAACAGCGAATAATTGTGATAACGTTACATCCAACGTCAGTCTCTGGATCAGCGCTAAAGCACATTTGAATTTAACAGTGAATTTTTTGCATTTTATTCTTTGCCATAATCCTAATCGAACACTGGGTGTATTACAGCTTCAGAATTATATTCGTATTGACTGTCAACAGTGATAAGGTATAGCTAAGAGTGCTCCAGACCAACCTTACGAAAGTATGACTTACAGAAGGTAGGGGAGAGCAGGGACGAAAGTAAAGTTTTTCACAAAAAACTAATTTTAAAAGGTAATGTTTTAGACAGTGATATATTTTTTGCTGTGGACAATAACTCACAAGTGTAGACTATCAGTACCAGGTGGCATTTTGTACAAATGTAGAATGGCTTCAGTATAATTTCACTTTGAACATTTCACTTTGAACATAAGTCAGGTGGGACGAAAGTAACACACAGGTGGGTCAAAAGTAACACAACAATACAAGCTAAATTTTTTTGTGCTAGTCTTGTTTTTATTAAATATACCTGACCATGACCTTGTTCATAAGTAACTGCAAACATATTTTGTCCTTTATCTTTGCAAAAAAAAAAAAAATAAATAAATTATATTTTCATTTTAAATTGAGAATTTCAGTTTCATCAAATGTTTCAAAAGTAACCTGACAGTAAAACTTGAATTGTTTAGAATATTTTTGGGGGGCAATGTCAATTTATTTTATAAAACATTTTTTTTTCAACAGTTTGAACAATATGAAAATTAAATTAAATTAGCATAATATAAATTCTCAACATAATGTAGCAGTAGTCATGTTTCCAATCCAGCTGTTTTTATGCATACATTCAAAATATGCATAAAAACATCTGAATAGAAACACTGTAAATTCTTAGGCGGGTGTGGAAAAGCTAAGGTATGGCTTAAAACTAAATGTGACTAAGGTAAATGTAAACAGATTAAGTGAATAAATGGTGACATACAGAAATCAGCAATAGATATGTCCAGAAACGCCCTCCCATAAACATCTGGCTGAATCAGACCTATGTTTGTCTTTCTGACCCTCACTCTTGGCATATTCTGCCAGTATAATACAACATGAACATGTTTTAATAAATGCTGCAACGCAGAGAAAGCCACCACATTAGCAGTGGGACAAAAGAAACGCTTGTTGTCACTGGAGCGACAGGAACATCTGACATTTAAACCCGAATTACTTTCATATTGAAAAATACTGACAAGTCAAACTTCAGGATGTGTTACAACACCAAATAACCTGTAGATTGATCATTATTGTGACGCATGAAACGAAAAACACAACTTGTAATTAGAAAAAAAAATTATTTATCGTACTCGAAAACTGTTTTCCGGACCTAACCGTGGAAAACGATGATGAAATCACATGATATTTGGCAGCTCTGTCAAGGGTTGCGCGCTGAATATGCTGTCATAACTTGAAATGCAAATGTAGTCGGGGCTCTGAGAAAATCACTTTGTTACTTTCGTCCCGCGTTACTTTCGCCCCGATTCTCCCCTATACTTAACTAAAAACGTTTCAGGAAACACGTATTAACGTTAAGGTACAGCTTAAGGTATAATTTAAGAACGACGTAGAGTTAAGAAGGTTTCGGGAAACCCAACCCTGGTCTTTAATAACATTCCAAAAATTTGTATTTTTATTTTTTAAACATTAACATTTTTTCCTGAAAAGTTCTATTTGGATGTTTGTGTAACATTTTTTTACTACTTGTTTCAAAACTTTAAATATTTAAAAAGTAACATTCCTATAATGTTTGTAAAATGATAATATGGAACGTTTGCTTAATGTTAATGTTAGTGTTCTGCAACTTTTGCATAAACGAAAAAAACATTTTCAAAACATTTAAATTTAACATTTAAATTTAATGTAATGCTAATATTCTTTATTGATAAGTCTGATGTATATGTAAGGGATAATTCAGGGCTACCTATGCATGAAACAATTTTAATGCGCAACGTGGAGGCGAAGAACCACCCTTCGCAAATTCGGAGTGCATTCAAATAATTTAATGCACAGCTAGCCAGGGATTGTCCTGCTTATACCATGAACATTTGACAGCATTGACAATTTAAAGCTGTTAGTGACATTTGCAGCGCAATTTTTGACCAGAAGTATAAAAATGCTGGTTATTTTCGTCAGTTACGGCTCGTTAGATGTAGCATTTTGCCCGATTTGAATCAGACACAGGAATAAAGTAGTGCATAAGATTACATTTATTTGAATTATCTATCGAGAGAAAGATAGATGAGAGATGCATTTGTGAATCACCTGCATCTGTTCAGCATCTCTCTCTCTTAAAAACGAAGCTGTGAGTTTAATTACTTCAAAACCAGCGATGTTAATGCCTTGTTGCTTATTTATTTAATAAAAGTTGTGGGGCAGCGTTTCTGTGCTCCTAAATGTCTCTGTGTGCAGCGCGATCTCCAATCTCTGTGTGCGAGTGACGTGTGTGTGTCTGTGTGTGTGTGTGTGTGTGTGTGCTTCAATGCAAAGCGTATTAATCAACTCTAGAATGGTGATTAAACTTACTTGGAACTACCTGTGCATTAAACAGTTGTATTGCACATCTTCCAGCCAATCAGATTTGAGTATTCAGACAGACTATGGTATAAGTGGTTTTAAAGGAGTTGTTCACCCTAGAATGAAAGTTCTGTCATCATTTGCTCTCCCTCATGCTCTATGACTTTCTTTCTTCAGGCAACAGAGATGCTGGCCATGTTTTTTCCGTGCAATTACAATGAATACCACTGGGAGCTTTAAAGCTTTGAAACAAGAGCACTATAAAAGTATCATAAATACATATACATAACAGTTGTCCATATGACTGACCCGTTATTGATTGATAATCTTCCTCTCTAATGAACTGATTCATTGAGTCAGTGAGATGAAAAGTAGAATTGGATCAGTCTGAATCATCATGAACAAATCATTTAGGCTAGTTATGTGAACTGGATCTATTGATTCAAAAGAAAAGATATGACTCAAATTAATGATTTGTTCACAATCAGACATGAACGTGTGAAGACTAGCTACGGCAATGAAAAACACACAAGGCAAGACTTGAAATATAGTGTACTATTGTGCTTTTTTGTCGGTTTGTAGCTGACAGTCCCACTTCCTAAATTGAAAAGAGTCACCAAGAGCATCTTTGTGTCGATAAATGAACGACAACAGAAGTTTTGAAGTTATTATTCCTTCAAATGACCAACTCTGATTGAAAACGAATGGCTTCTTTGTTGCTGCAAATGGCTGTCAGTGTGAACGCCACTAAAGCTCTGCTGTCATTTCTGAAGGTCTATCAAACGTCCCGTCAGTCAGAGCTTGTCAGTCGTATGTGTTCGGTCATAACCATTCAAGCCCAGGTCGAAATCTTGCACCCTTGGAGCCTGAAATGATTCCACTGGCTGAAAGAACTTTTTTTGGCAGGGATTTTCTATTGATTAGAAATATAGCTTGTTGATTTTAGGTAGATCTTATCTGTGTGCTGTACTATCTAGGCTGTTATATTTTAAAATATATTTAAAACTGTATATACACTACCATTCAAAAGTTTGGGGTTGGTAAGATTTTTTTTATGTTTTTGAAAGATGTCTTTTATGCTCACCAAGGCTGCATTTATTTGATCAAAAATACAGTAAAAATACTGTAATATTTTTACAATTTAAATTAACTAATTTCTATGTGAATATATTGTAAAATGTAATTTATTCCTGTGATCAAAGCTGAATTTTCAGCATCATTACTCCAGTCTTCAGCGTCACATGATCAGAAATCATTCTAATATACTGATTTCATGCATTTCTTATTATCATCAATGTTGAAAAACATTTTTTGCATACTATTATTATTATATTTATTATTATTTTCAGAATTCTTTGATGAATAGAAATCTTTTCCAACATCATAAATGTCTGTAGTGTCACTTTTGATCAGTTTAATGCATCATTGCTGAATAAAAGTATTCATTTCATTACAAAAATTGCTTGCTTTTTAGTTAGGCTAAATCTAATGCAGAATTTCGTGCTCCCAGTGTTGCATCATCACAATGCCTGACTTTCTTGAATTATAAAAAATAATGAATGATGTTATATGAGTAGTGTTACATTCTCAAAGGATATATATGTGTTCATTATTATTTTCAGGCATAACAATTGACAGATACTATGTTCTAGTCGATGTTTTATACTGTATGTTGTGTGGCTCTGAATAGAGCGGACTGTAATATACATCAGAGGCTCAGACAAATAAAAAGCACTTTGACTCATTGCTCACATCAGAGCCGACCATTTGGGCAACGCTTTAATACATTTCATGTCTGGAAGCGAGACTGTACGTGTGTGTGTGTTTGCAGCCACAGCGTATAAAGAGCGATGAAACACATTCGGGTATTATTTCCCCTTTTCTGCTGTTCTTCCGCTCTCCCTTTCCATTTCCTCCAGAGGAAAAGCAGCATTAGCTTTATTACAGCAAAGAGACTCGCTGTAATGCTGTCTCACATGCCCTGATGTCTGTTTTTCTCCATATCTCGATGACTCTCGCCTCTTTTTTCCCCTCTCATTCTCCACAAAAGCCTCATTTATGCCAGTTTTGCTGTAGCGTCTAATTCATTAAGCTGCTTTTTGTATTGTGGGAAAAACTGAAATCTTTATACGCTGCTATGACACATACTGCACTCAAACATATTACTGTACATTATGTAAAGCCAGGATGCTTATTATAGTGAGGTTTGACATTGTGTTGTGTTCTTGAAAACAGTTTCAGAGTAAATACAGTCGGATTCAGGATGTAAACAGAACATTCATTTACTCCATAGAGAAAACGATTCCTAACGATCGCATATGCATCTTTGTAGACGGATGTAGCGGATGATAAAAGATTTATATTTCAAATAAATGCTGTTCTTTTGAAGTTTCTATTGAGTAACGTATCCTGAAACAAAAATATCGCAGTTTCCACTAAAAATATGAAGCAGCACAACTGTTTTCAACATTGATAATAATGTTTCTTCAGCATCAAATCATCATATTAGAATGATTTCTGAAGGATCATGTGACACTGAAGACTGGAGTAATGATGCTGAAAATTCAGATTTGATCACAGAAATAAATTACACTTTACTATATATTACAATAGAAAACAGTTATTTTGAATTATAATAATATTTCACAATATTACAACATTTTTGATCAAATAAATGCAGCCTTGATGAGCAGAAGAGTTATTTTATTGGTGCATATAAAATGGAAATTATTAAATAGACATTTTTTTCTTCTGTTCATTTAGTGAAAAATGGCCCAAAAAACATGAACTATATTTTTACTGTGGCTGAAGAAATTAATTCAGATCAAATACATACATATTTAGAAATTGAATTATGTCGAAATATATTAAGTATAGCTGTCAGGTAATTAAAAATTTTTAACCTAATTATTTTCATCATGAGGTGATTAATTATTCGCAAAAAAAAATAAAAATAAAAATAAATAATAATTAAAATTAATCAAATTTGGCTGAGAAATTACCCCCAAAAGATCATTTAAAGTCATTATTGTGTTAAATAAGAAAAACTTCAAATAGACATTACAAAAAAGTAGCTTTAAAACATATATTTTATCAGGGTGAAATATACCTTTAATGTTTTTTTTTAGTTTTTATTAATATGCAAATATGACTTTTTTTTAAATTAAATGATACTCTAAGTAAGAAACTAAGATTGCCAGTAGGTGGCATTAAAGGTAATTGAGTAATTCATTTGATTCCTTCAAACAGCTGATTGATTCAGAAATGAAGTAAATGGCTCTCTGTATGAATGGGTCATTGAATCATTGTTTCATATTGGACTCATACAGAAACGAAACACCGCTGTGTTTTTCTTGGTGATGCACAATGAACATAATTATGCATAATTAAATGATGCATAATTAAATGAACACATTAAATCAACAGCCCTAATATTAAGTATTTTTATTATTATATTTTATTATATAAATATCATCAAAAGTTTTTTTTTTTTTTTTTCCTCCCCTTTTCTGTAATTCCCAGCCCTGATATGCATACATTTTCCCAATGAATGGAACAGATATGCAAATTATGCCCTCTCTTTCCCTCACAGAGATGTATCAGTTTTCGGTCTCTGAGGGTGCAGCCGTTGGGACGCCGATTGGCCGGGTGATCGCGACAGATGCAGACATGGGCGAGAATACGGATATGAGTTACCTGATCAAAGACGAGGAGGGGGGAGAGCTGTTCAGAGTCTCGACTGACGGAGACACACAAGAGGCTGTCATCACCATCAAAAAGGTAGATGGAAGACCTCTCAGTCCTGCCATTTCACGCTCTGAAGGTCGTCCTGCCCTTCATATGTGCCCATATTGTGTGTGTGTGTGTGTGTGTGTGTGTGTGTGTGTGTGTGGCTTCTGCTGCTGTTCAGTGCAACTAGTGTTTTATAACATCAAGCGCTGACTCAACTCAGCACCAGAATTGTTTACTGTACTGTAATATTACTAACGATATCAAAGTTATTCTTAAGTTTACTTTATAAAAATCTAAATTTACAGCAGAGCATGAGCTAAAGGTAGACATTTGTACAAAACTAAAAGGTTTTTTACTTGCTAAAAAAGTCTAAACTATCAATCTGACAACAGAAAGACTTGCTGCAGAACAACAGGTTCTTCATCCTTTCTAGAGGAGTTTCTAATTGTCTCTTTCTTTTCAGCCTCTAGACTTTGAGAACAAACACACACATAATGTGGTCGTAGAGGCTGTTAACAAACACGTGGACCCTCGTTTCGTGGATCTCGGGTCTTTCCGGGACCAAACCATCGTGAGGGTCAGTGTGTCGGATGTGGACGAGCCTCCCATCTTCATCCCTCTGACTGGCACCACCATGGAAGTTCAGGAAGATGCTCGGTTGGGTGCGCTGGTTGGAATTGTGACTGCAAAAGATCCGGATATGGATAACGTCCCCGTCAGGTACAGTGTGGCCCATAAATAAACCCTACATCTGAATTTACACAGGTTTCATTTGGAAATATGTCACGTTAAGGAATTAAAATGGGTTGCGAATGCTTTATGTTGACTTTAACACTGTGATTGTGATGGGGATGTTGTTTATTAGCGTATAAATCACGTTAAGAAACACTGCAGAACTTTAAGCCTGAAATATTTAGTAGTAATTTGCCCAGACGTTTTTAGAAAAAATTGTTGCATGGGCAAAACTTTGTTGCACAACTCCGCAGCTATAGATCTTACAGGGGTTTTGAATTTAAATACATCATTAAGCTTGGCAGCCACAATGCTTTATCAGCTATTTTATCACAATGCACAACTTCAGTGACTGTGAGCCTCAATGAGATAAAGTGAAATGGCAAAACAGTTTGTTTGTTTATGTGTGTTTGTGTGTGTGTGTGTGTTTACACCCTGGCTACAGTCCACTTCTTCTTAGTTTAGACAAGGATCAATTTCCTTCATTGAGGAGCCTATTACTAGAGATATACCGAGTCATGGAAGCGTAACAAAGTGTGGCTCTTGGAATGTGCTGGCCGGAGGCTTTTCCCATTATGCTATGGGCACCTTGGCACGCACAGTTATCAACCTGCCATCCTTCTTTACAAACACACATGCACGGTCCAGAAAAGCTTCTTTACCTTGAGGCCTTGGAAAGCATGTCAAATGTCTGCTCAATTGCAAAAACTTTCAGTTGGCTGTTGTGTAGTCTTGTGTTTCCAGACCTATGACTCGAGGCATAAAGTCTGGTCCACACTGCAAATTATTCTGGCTGAGAACCACACACTTATGCAGGAAAAGACAGTGTGACTGGCGTGTGATTGGCCAAAGTTTGTTTGTTTTTAAATGCCTTTAAGGGGCAGGTTTAACTGGAATCTTGAATGAAAAAAAAAAAAAAAACCCAACAACAACTACTTTTTAGAAATTGAGTATAGAAAAATTGTGAAAAATAGGGATACATAATACGTTTAGCAAATCGAGGGAATGAAATAGTAAATCGTGAGCACGATTTAGCAAATCGAGGGAACGAAATAGTAAATCGTCGCATGATTTAGCAAATCGAGGGAACGAAATAGTAAATCGTCGCATGATTTAGCAAATCGAGGGAACGAAATAGTAAATCGTCGCATGATTTAGCAAATCGAGGGAACTAAATAGTAAATCGTCGCATGATTTAGCAAATCGAGGGAACGAAATAGTAAATCGTCGCATGATTTATCAAATCGAGGGAATTAAATAGTAAATTGTACGCACGATTTAGCAAATCGAGGGAACGAAATAGTAAATCGTGAGCACGATTTATCAAATCGAGGGAACGAAATAGTAAATCGTGAGCATGATTTATCAAATCGAGGGAATTAAATAGTAAATTGTACGCACGATTTAGCAAATCGAGGGAACGAAATAGTAAATCGTGAGCATGATTTATCAAATCGAGGGAATTAAATAGTAAATTGTACGCACGATTTAGCAAATCGAGGGAACGAAATAGTAAATCGTCGCATGATTTATCAAATCGAGGGAATTAAATAGTAAATTGTACGCACGATTTATCAAATCGAGGGAACGAAATAGTAAATCGTGAGCACGATTTATCAAATCGAGGGAACGAAATAGTAAATCGTGAGCATGATTTATCAAATCGAGGGAATTAAATAGTAAATTGTACGCACGATTTATCAAATCGAGGGAACGAAATAGTAAATCGTGAGCATGATTTATCAAATCGAGGGAATTAAATAGTAAATTGTACGCACGATTTATCAAATCGAGGGAACGAAATAGTAAATCGTGAGCACGATTTATCAAATCGAGGGAACAAAATAGTGAATCGTGAGCACGATTTATCAAATCGAGGGAACGAAATAGTAAATCGTGAGCACGATTTATCAAATCGAGGGAACAAAATAGTAAATCGTGAGCACGATTTAGCAAATCGAGGGAACGAAATAGTAAATCGTGAGCACGATTTATCAAATCGAGGGAACGAAATAGTAAATCGTGAGCATGATTTATCAAATCGAGGGAATTAAATAGTAAATTGTACGCACGATTTAGCAAATCGAGGGAACGAAATAGTAAATCGTGAGCACGATTTATCAAATCGAGGGAACAAAATAGTGAATCGTGAGCACGATTTATCAAATCGAGGGAACGAAATAGTAAATCGTGAGCACGATTTATCAAATCCAGGGAACAAAATAGTGAACCGTGAGCACGATTTAGCAAATCGAGGGAACGAAATAGTAAATCGTGAGCACGATTTATCAAATCGAGGGAACGAAATAGTGAATCGTGAGCACGATTTAGCAAATCGAGGGAACGAAATAGTAAATCATGAGCACGATTTAGCAAATCAAGGGAACGAAATAGTAAATCGTGAGCACAATTTATCAAATCGAGGGAACTAAATAGTAAATTGTACGCACGATTTATCAAATCGAGGGAACGAAATAGTAAATCGTGAGCACGATTTATCAAATCGAGGGAACGAAATAGTAAATCGTGAGCACGATTTATCAAATCGAGGGAACGAAATAGTAAATCGTGAGCACGATTTATCAAATCGAGGGAACGAAATAGTAAATCGTGAGCACGATTTATCAAATCGAGGGAACGAAATAGTAAATCGTACGCACGATTTATCAAATCGAGGGAACGAAATAGTAAATCGTACGCACGATTTATCAAATCGAGGGAACGAAATAGTGAATCGTGAGCACGATTTATCAAATCGAGGGAACGAAATAGTGAATCGTGAGCACGATTTATCAAATCGAGGGAACGAAATAGTAAATCGTGAGCACGATTTATCAAATCGAGGGAACGAAATAGTAAATCGTGAGCACGATTTATCAAATCGAGGGAACGAAATAGTAAATCGTGAGCACGATTTATCAAATCGAGGGAACGAAATAGTAAATCGTGAGCACGATTTAGCAAATCGAGGGAACGAAATAGTAAATCGTGAGCACGATTTAGCAAATCGAGGGAACAAAATAGTAAATCGTGAGCACAATTTAGCAAATCAAGGCAATTAAATAGTAAATCGTGAGCACGATTTAGCAAATCAAGGCAATTAAATAGTAAATCGTGAGCACAATTTAGCAAATCAAGGCAATTAAATAGTAAATCGTGAGCACAATTTAGCAAATCAAGGCAATTAAATAGTAAATCATGAGCACGATTTAGCAAATCGAGGGAACGAAATAGTAAATCATGTGCACGATTTATCAAATTGGTTTAGCAAATCGAGAGAACGAAATAGTAAATCGTGTGCACGGTTTGTTTGTTTTTTTACATTACAATTACATTAGAAATTACAATGTCTACATTTTTAAGTTTACACTTTTTAAAATGTTATTTTATATTAGCTTTATTTCAATTAACAAAAGCTGTTTTGAATAGTTTATGTTAAGAATAACAACATTGTTTTAAATGTACAGGTCATACAATTTAATAATCTACAGGTCAATCATTTTCACGGTGGATCCTCTGAAATAGATGTCTGATCCAATTGCTTGATCCGTCTTTTCCAGCACAAATTCTGGATCTTACATAAAACCATTCAATCAAATTAACGTTCATTTCTATTTTTGTATATCCATCAGATGGTCAGTGAATGCACTGCAGGTGGTCAGTAGGCATGCCATCTGAATTCCTATTATCAAAGATGCCCGCCCTGCATTTTGGTCATGCAATTGGACATCCTGATAGAGCTCTTTATTCTCCAGAGCCATCAGCCCACAGAAATATGATTTACTCATTGCTGCAGCTCAAAGGTGATGCACAAGGGAAGTAAAAGGCTTTGGCTGGCCGTATAGTCTCTCTGGCACACATACACATAGCCTTTGCAAATTACCTCCATTAAAAATGCATGAGGCTGCGCTCAAAGTGCTCCAGGTGTTATAAAGCAGAGCGCAGTGGCAAGCAACTCGGCTGGTTGGCTGGCACACATCTGTGTATGGCATGGAGCCCATGCCCATCGGTACCACTTTAATCATCTCCATTGGACTTGGCTACCAAACAGGGGCTTTGCCCAGAGCCCCATCACTCTCCCTTGTGCCCGAACCACCCAGTACCAGCGGGATGCGGGGTGAGCCGAGCCCTCAGAGAGCACTATACCTGCTGGAAAAACACACTCCTGCTATTTGGACAGGAAATATTTGTTTGTTTTCCTTCGACTGTGGCTTTTTATGAGCTCCAAGAGAGACATTGGTATTTCACTGCAAAAAAAAAAAAAAAAATGATTTTCTTACTTAGTATTTTCGTCTTGTTTCCTAGTAAAAATATCTAAGCATTCTTAAATCAAGATACTAGTGAGTTTATGCTTAAAACAAGAAAAATAGGTGTTTTCCTTTTGAAATAAGTTGATTTTTCTTACACCATTGCAGATGTTTTCTTGTCATTTTCCTACTTTAGTAAATGTATCTTGATTTAAGTATTTTTTTTAGATATGTGTAATAGAAAACTATTACTAAAAATGAAGTATTGCAGTGTGGTACATTTATTGTGGTACATTTATATCCCTATTTTGGCTTCCTCCTTATTTTTGTCTTGTTTTACAGTACAAATATCTAAACATTCTTAAATCAAGATACATTTACTGTACTTGAGAAGCAAAATTACTTAAGATATTAAGTCTTGTTTTCTCAAAAATGTATCCAATTAAGTGACTTTATGCTTAAAGCAAGAAAAAAAAAAACCTGCTTATTGGGGTCAGAAAAATAAAATAATTCAACTTAATTTAAAGGGAAAACAAGATAATTTTTCAGACCCCACTGGCAGATTTTTTTTCTTGTTTGACACCGCATACTAACCAGAAGTGACGCAAAGCCGCAACACGTGATAAAATGTATATTTTCCATGTTGATCAGAGTTTTGTTTGTGAATTTATTTATGAATTTAAATTTATATGTAATATTTATGAATTCATCAATTTTGTTGCGAGTGCAGTGCGTTTGCAGAGAGACTCCACCCACACGCTCTTCTGATTGGCTGTGATTTTGGATTGATTTGGATGCGAGTGCAGTGCGCTCGCAGAGAGACTCCACCCACACGCTCTTCTGATTGGCTGTGATTTTGGATTGATTTGGATGCAAGTGCAGTGCGCTCGCAGAGAGACTCCGCCCACATGCTCTTCTGATTGGCTGTGATTTTGGATTGATTTGGATGCAAGTGCAGTGCGCTCACAGAGAGACTCCGCCCACACGCTCTTCTGATTGGCTGTGATTTTGGATTGATTTGGATGCAAGTGCAGTGCGCTCACAGAGAGACTCCGCCCACATGCTCTTCTGATTGGCTGTGATTTTGGATTGATTTGGATGCAAGTGCAGTGCGCTCACAGAGAGACTCCGCCCACACGCTCTTCTGATTGGCTGTGATTTTGGATTGATTTGGATGCAAGTGCAGTGCGCTCGCAGAGAGACTCCGCCCACACGCTCTTCTGATTGGCTGTGATTTTGGATTGATTTGGATGCAAGTGCAGTGCGCTCACAGAGAGACTCCGCCCACATGCTCTTCTGATTGGCTGTGATTTTGGATTGATTTGGATGCAAGTGCAGTGCGCTCACAGAGAGACTCCGCCCACACGCTCTTCTGATTGGCTGTGATTTTGGATTGATTTGGATGCAAGTGCAGTGCGCTCGCAGAGAGACTCCGCCCACACGCTCTTCTGATTGGCTGTGATTTTGGATTGATTTGGATGCAAGTGCAGTGCGCTCGCAGAGAGACTCCGCCCACACGCTCTTCTGATTGGCTGTGATTTTGGATTGATTTGGATGCGAGTGCAGTGAGCTCGCAGAGAGACTCCGCCCACACGCTCTTCTGATTGGCTGTGATTTTGGATTGATTTGGATGCAAGTGCAGTGCGCTCACAGAGAGACTCCGCCCACATGCTCTTCTGATTGGCTGTGATTTTGGATTGATTTGGATGCAAGTGCAGTGCGCTCGCAGAGAGACTCCGCCCACATGCTCTTCTGATTGGCTGTGATTTTGGATTGATTTGGATGCAAGTGCAGTGCGCTCGCAGAGAGACTCCGCCCACACGCTCTTCTGATTGGCTGTGATTTTGGATTGATTTGGATGCAAGTGCAGTGCGCTCGCAGAGAGACTCCGCCCACATGCTCTTCTGATTGGCTGTGATTTTGGATTGATTTGGATGCAAGTGCAGTGCGCTCGCAGAGAGACTCCGCCCACACGCTCTTCTGATTGGCTGTGATTTTGGATTGATTTGGATGCAAGTGCAGTGCGCTCGCAGAGAGACTCTGCCCCCACACTCTTCTGATTGGCTGTGATTTGTGATTGATTTTGTTGCGTCTCTTAGTGGCGTCTCATCTGGTGTGGACAGACAAATTGCTTGTCACTGGAATCTTATCACATCGCATCTGGTTAGGACACTGTGTTAAGAGTAAGGTCGCTTAAATTTTATAAATTTTTTTCAGAAAACAAGACAATATCTTAAGTCAAATCTCGATTTAAGGATGCTTAGATATTTGTACTGGAAAACAAGACAAAAATACTGAAGAAGAAATTCAAATTTCAAAATTTTTGGGTGAATCCGATTTTGAGGACAAGGTGTGCTGTTAGTTTTCAAACAGACATATTATTTCCATGCTGGCAGGAATGTCAGACTAAATAATGTTTCAGTAAGCATTTGTTTTTGCTTATTTGTATGCAGCCGTACATTAATGTATGCATAAGTTGAACAACTCAAGGACTTTTTTAAAATCAACCAGCACTGGAATGGTGCTTCCATGACAATTAAAAGTCAATAAGAATAATGTAGTTGAAAAATCGTTTCCACGGACTAAATTCAGACTCTTCTCCACCTCGACTTTAATAGGTTCTTTTCTGCCATCTCCCTTTGGGCACTTTAACTTTTTCCAAAGAGCCGCCTTAACCTATTGGCACAGAGTAATAAGCACAAGGTAAATAAGAAGTGAATTAATTTGTATAAATTTGTATTCCATATAAAGTCTAAAACTGCAGAAGCTGACATTAAACCCTCAAGGGTCTTAAAAATGAAGTGAGTACAGAGAAAAATTACAAAAACCTCATTGAGTTCTGTCGCCTTATCGTTCTGTCATTGGTGTTTGTATTCTGGATGGAATGAAAATATGGGATGGTTTATCAAAGCACTGTAGGAAATATTAATCATTTGTTCAGAGGGGGCAATTGAAGTACTGACTCTAGTTTGTCCTCACAATTCATAAGTAGAAGTTAACACAATTGGTGTCATCTTCTAAATTATGATGAATACAAAGTCATTTTTATCTTGAATTAAGTGTGTGCACTCATAAGCCAGACGCTCTGTCAGTTGATGTATTTGTCACAGGATCATGCAAATTTCAGAATTAAAGAATCCATCCATCCATCCATCCGTCCTCCCATCTGTCCGTCTACTATCCATCCATCCATCAATCCATCCATCTCTCCATCCGTCCGTCTGTCTACTATCCATCCATCCATCCATTTATGCAACTGTCTGTCTACAGTACTATCCATCCATCATCCTCCCATCTGTCCATCTACTATCCATCCATCCATCTCTCCGTCCATCCATCCGCCCGTCTGTCTACTATCCATCCATCCATCCATCCATCCATCCATCCATCCATCCATCCATTTATGCATCTGTCTGTCTACAGTACTATCCATCCATCCATCCATCCATCCTCCCATCTGTCCATCTACTATCCATCCACTATCCATCCATCCATCTCTCCGTCCATCCATCTGTCCGTCTGTCTACTATCTATCCATCCATCTCTCTGTCCGTCCATCCGTCCATATGTCTACTATCCATCCATGCATGCATCTGTTTGTCTACAGTACTATCCATCCATCCATCCATCCATCCATCCATCCGTCCGTCTGTCCTCCCATCTGTCCATCCATCCATCCATCCGTCCGTCCGTCCGTCCGTCCTCCCATCTGTCCATCCATCCATCCATCCATCCATCCATCCGTCATTATCCTATCTGTCCATCTACTATCCCTCCATCCATCCACCCATCCATGTGTCCGTCTTACTATCATCCATACATCCATCCGTCTGTCCGTCCATCTATTCTATATAATCTATCTATCTGGGTTATTATTGATAACTACAACTAAAACCATAAGAAAAAAATATTACTTGAAATAAAATAATCATTAACTGAAATAAAATAACATATATCAATGTAAAGTTATTTTATTTCAGTTGGTTTTCAAGGAAATATTTCTTGTTGTTTAGTTTACTAAAATAACTAAAATGAAATAAACTAAAACATAATGAAAAACTATATAGACATTTAAAAAAATAATAATTTAATTTATTTTTTCTTTAATTTTATCTATGTAATAAAAAATGACAATCATATGACCTCCATACAGTTGCAATTATGCATCCTGTGTGCCATATCAGTTCAAATTCACTTCAAATTCAGAAACTGAATTGGAATCTAAAATGCATTATTAATAATGTTCAGTCATACTCCAACACAAGTTCATTCTCTGTGTTGTCACAAAAGTGAACCATTAGCACCAGCTGTCTTTTTTGATCAATATTCTCTTTCAGGTACACTATTTTGTCAGAGCAACAGTTTGAAGAGTATCTTGCTATGCAAGTTCCAGTTAAACTGTTGACATTTTTATAGCAGCTTCCTGAAAAATAACACATTTGGTTAAATGGCATTTGAACATTTGGAGAGAAGTGTGTGGGTGACATGGTTCAAGGACCTGTTTTGTAACATCTTTTAATTGCAGTATGTAATTATGTATGGTGTAAAAGCGAACGGTGACAGTTGCTGTCAGGTATCAAAGGACATAAAAGCAAAGTATCCAAATAGACCTTTACACTATTAAGCGCTCACAAACATGACACTTGTGTGCAATTTCCTCTTTTCCTTTTCATTCTTCTTCTATGGTGTTGAGTTTGATGCATTTTTAGCTGTATGCCAACAAAGTTCTCTGCTGCATTGGGGTGGAAGTCCAGAATTTCAGCTTAAAGTTTGGTCTGTACATTTTCATGACCTTTCTAGTGCTTGACAGCCCTAGTCCATTTGGAGTATTGAAAATAAAAAGATTTTGATCGGATGATAGAATTTTCTCTTTAAACCCGTATTTGTCCTTTATGCCCAGGTTCTCTATAGACCGGAGCACAGACCAGGAGCAGATCTTTAACATCGATCCTGTAACAGGTGCTATCACTCTGGGAAAGATCCTGGACCGCGAGACTGCCGGCTGGCACAACATCACGGTTAAAGCGGTGGAAGCAGGTACTTCACTTCATCAATCACAAATTACTTTCAGCCCTCTATGAAGTGGCCTAAATTCTGTTTACCTCATTCAGAGAAATAATTCCCTTTAGAGTCAAAACAGAGGGATGGCTTTTAGTCTAATCTAACCATTGAGCAATGGTGTTTGCTCAGTATGGTCCCGGCTAACAGGGAACATTCTCAGAACTTTAGCTAACGTTCTGGCAAGGTTTTTTCAAAGTTATAAACAAACATTCTTTCAGTAACTTTAATAGAATGTTCGTTCAAAGTTCAATCTGGTCTGGTAATAATGTTCTAATACAGAATGCTTTATTTAGACATTCATCTGACATTTTTTTAAATGTTACTATTTGTTTCAGAATGTTTGCGCTCAACATTCAAAATGTAACATTCCTATAATGTTTGAAGAATGATAAAATGGAATGTTTCGCATAACCAAGATAAAACGTTTAAAAAACTGGATGTTTTGAACGTTCCGAGAACATTTTCATAACTTAATGGGAACATTAGCAACACGTTCTTAGAACATATTATTGTTAGCTGGGATGCTGTAACAATGCAGAGATAAAGAAAGTAAATTGGGGGGCGGGGCTAAGCAGTTGTAGCAGTTGACTGATGTAGAAATCAACTTTAAGAAACTGCAATGGTTTATTGTCTGATGGTCTGAATGTCGTTGCATTAGATAACATGCAATCAGATAAAATATAACATAATGCAAAGTGTCATTTATTGTAAATAACGATGCACAAATGCACTTTTAAGCACAAATACAGACACTTGATATATTGCAATGGCGTTTACATATTTGTAAGTGTGCAAATACGTTTTGGGGCCGCTATATATGTCTTGCTGAAAACGTCTCTGTCATCTTTTCTCAACTAGATATGTTAGCTGAGCTGGGGTTATGTGTCCCGGGCCTCTTTTCTGAACATTAACCCTCATATTTTAACATTTAGATCCCATTTTTTGAGTCTTCAACAATTTGTTTGTCTCAAGACATATGGTTGCC
Organism: Ancherythroculter nigrocauda; assembly: GCA_036281575.1. Taxonomy (NCBI): domain Eukaryota; kingdom Metazoa; phylum Chordata; class Actinopteri; order Cypriniformes; family Xenocyprididae; genus Ancherythroculter; species Ancherythroculter nigrocauda. The sequence goes on from VTFQ01000012.1 coordinate 2,565,097, forward strand.
CTGTCAGTTGCATCACATCTTGGGCTTTAGTCAAAATTTGTCACAATAAAATTGAGAGAAAGCTCTTCAATTCCAATCTTAGACACAAATACCAGGGTTTTGCTGCTAAATAAAATCCTTTTATGCAGAAAAAAGCACCATTATCGAAGTCAACAGCTTAATCAAAATTCCCAGCGAATTTCAGCCTGTGCTTGTTCACTGCAAAATACATGGAATCAGAGTCAGTGGGCAATGAGGCATTGAGTGGCCAGTTTGGAAACGCTTTTTATAATTCCCTCGTACGTTCGTATTTTAAAATTTCACACTCCACTCAAGAACGTAATGAGTGTTCATTGAAGAGTTACGTTTGCAGATCGATGTGTGGAGAGTGTTTCATGCGCCATTGCTGGAGATATTAGTAAATATGATATTTCAGACAAAATCTGGGAAGACCTTGCGGCTCTGTCATGCGCAGAAACGGCAGTTCAATATGCCTCAGTTGGCTGGGAATAAATACAATTTCAATCTTTTCAAGGCCGTCGGTTTAGTCCTACTAAAGCAGGCGTAACAAATGCAGCTGCCTGCCAAGCGAACACACGTGCACCGCGCTTACGCGGTAAAAGTTGACTTGAGGAGATGAAATTTTCTTTCCTGTCCAGAGGGAGTTATCAGGTCCTTTTCTTTCCGAAGTCTTGGCACGATGCTTCCAGACTGGAGTTTTACTGTCAGAAAGTCTGGCAGACCGCTCGCTCGCCACAGAATCCTATCTGCTGGAGAAGAGTGACATATAATTTCTGTGCGTTTGATAGGGTGTATGATATCAAACTGCAGACACGGTTTCTCTCTCTCTCTCTTACTCTCTTCGTCTTTTTCAGGTGATAAATAGAGGAAAAACCATCATGTCTTGCCCTTAGGGTAAAGAGATACTATGAACACTGTTGTGTCTTTATCTCGACAGAAAGGACATTTGGTGTGGAGAGTGAAAAATAACTGCACTGCACTCTCCCTGGATTTTTAACAATTTCAGTGCTCCTGTTCTCAAATTTGCCCTTTTCAACCATTAGAAATACAGAGAGGTTTATTTGTAACTAAAAATGACACTTCTGTAATCACAGCCAACCTCTTTGCTTTCTTTTTCAATGCATCCACCACAGCACACAGCAGTAGCTTCAGTTGAGTTCACTGCTTCTCAAGTGCCTTTGCTTCAGATTTTGCATTGGACATCAGTGGCAGTGCAGTACAAACATAATTGTTGATTTTCGGTTTTAATGCATTCACGCTCTCAGTAATACACTACTAAAATACCACAAAGCTGGACTTGGTGAAATCAAAATTAAGTTTATTTTTCTCACATCATTGGCAACTTGTGTTAAGCATGAAACTTTAATAATAATCGTGTAATTGTATTGCTTCACAAATGAGGGTCAATTCAACACAAAAGATGAACATGACGGCACATGCTAGTGGATGAGTTGAATCAACTCCACAGCAACTACATAAATTTATCCACTAACCATTCAGAAACGTCTAAAAGTTGTAACTTCTTCCTGAGTCTCTCCATCAGTGTCGACTCCGGTTTGAACAATGTAAGGCTGAACACCGTTACTGACAATCCTCATTTTGGCTGCGTGAGATTCTCCAACTTTGTTGTTGTTGAGCTGTTAAAGCTCCGCCCTCTTCTGGAAAAGGGGCCGGGAGCAGCAGCTCATTTGCATTTAAAGGAACACACGCAAAATTGACGTATTTTTGCTCACACCCAAATAGGGGCAAATTTGACAAGCTATAATAAATGATCTGTGGGGTATTTTGAGCTAAAACTCAAAATACAGAAAATCTTCATTTTTGAACAATTCATCTCAGATTTTTAATATGAAAGCTTTTCTGCTTTCAATATACAGTGCATTCAGTTTTAATGTGTACAATTCTTGTAAGGAAGGAAACTGGCGAGGATTATTTTATTATTGAGGAGTCAGATGAAGTTCAGCAACATGATTCACGCATTTCATCTGCAGCGATGACCTGAGTTCAGAGATGTTTATTGCATCTGACATCCATTGTCTGAAAGGCCATGACGCACTGAAAATAAAGCAGCAGTGATTTTACTATTAAAGTTAAATTTGGCCACTATTTTAAATGTCTCAAGCTCGTCCAGACTAAAAATTCACTCATTGCTTTTATGCCAAATTGTTGCTCTTGGATGTGCCTCTCATGTCTTCTGGCGTGGGTTGAGGACAGAGATATTGTTTTGTCAATTTGCACAACATTTGAAGCTCATTAGGCACAGTTAGTGCAACCGGGAGAGCTGATAAAACCAGACAAGCTTAATTTCATATTTAGGCCATAGGTCTGCAGTCTTTGTCAGTTATACTAATTCAGTGCCAACTAACACGCAGGGAAGGTTGCGTCTGCTGCGATTCGACTCCCGCTGGAGCTGATATGAGTCAGAAATGCACCAAAGGCAATGTGAACTTTTTTCTCTATTTTCTTCTGTTTTTTTGTTTGTTTTTTAAAAGACAAACATTTGACTGGATATGAATCATGAAAAAGATTGTTTAGACTTGCTTTCTTACAATGAATTTGCAGAAAATCTGATGTAGGATCTTGTTCACACAGTGCCATTTTGAACATGTAATTCAAAAAAATAAATAAATATGAATTTGCTCTCATTTCAACCGGCTGTTATGAAAGACTAAGAGGATGGAGAGTTTTCATTCAGTTTAGTGTTTTATCTATTACTTTATATTTAGACCTACATGCAATAACCCTCCATGCTACCAAGTTAAAGAGGATCTATTATGCCTCAAGTCTTGATTTTGTTTTTGGGCTCTTTTTGAGCAGGTTTTCATGGTTCTCTTTTCCTAGTCTGACAGTCTGTTTAGTTCCTGTCTCTATGAAGCCCCTTCTTCTGAAAAGCACACTGTGCTCTGATTGGTCGGCTGGAGCAGTGTGTTGTGATTGGTCAGCCTCTTCAATCATGTTTGGGAAATGTCCTGCCCCTTACCATAACCACGAGTTTCAACACACTACTAACTAACTCAACCAGGCCCCGCCCCTTTATTTTGCATATGCCTGGGCGGTAATTATTTAAATGGGTAATATTGTGTCATGTTCGTTCCTGGAAGGAAACAGTGCATTAACACAGAAATTAATCAGCAAATAAATGTTTTTATCTGATATTAAAAATATATTATCATGTTGTTGTTTGTGATTTGCTGTTACTGGCAATCAGTGTTTATTGTCGTGCCATCTACGTGTTTGAGACAAAGATTGTTAAGATGGAAATTCATGATCCCCCTCCTGTCCTTTTGGATTTACCGTACTGCCATACCCCATAAGACTTCATTTCTTTGTAACTCGCACACCGAGCTCTGTCTGCATGCTTTCACACAGGATTGAGGAGCAGGTTTTGTAATATAGTGCCTGACTGGTAATATGTCATGAAGATATGTGGCCGTCCAACATCTGCTGGGCCGGAAGCAGAAGCCCTGCATCTTGTAATCTGCTCAAATCCCTTCTCGTCATATCTCAGACACACATCGGTAGCTCAATTTAGATATGATGTGTGCTCTATAAGCACAGAGAAAGTATTGCTAGATTTAGGAGAATAAAACACTTGAAATCTGTTCCTCACTTGATCAGCGCTTTGTGTTCCATTGTCTCCTTGGTGTATTTGGGTGACTCTCATGAAAATATGTCCAGTTCTACCCCAAAATCAAAAATGTTTTACAATAAAATGACTGAAAATAACAGAGCCCTGCACATGACATGCAGGGGAAAAAAAAAAATAGTAAGCTAAATTGTGCACAAGATGTACTAATTCGCTCCCTCGATTTACTAAATCGTGCGGACGATTTAGCAAACTGCAGGAACGAAATAGTAAATCGTAAAGCATGATTTAGCAAATCAAGGGAACGAAATAGTGAACCGTGTGCACGATTTAGTAAATCGAGGGAACTAATTAGTAAATCTTGTGCATGACTTCGCAAATCGAGGGAACTAATTAGTAAATCTTGCGCACAATTTACTTTTTTTTTCTTGCATGTCATGTGCAGGGCTCCGTAAAATGACTGTTTTTACTTGTCTTTTTATTTAAAGATGCTGTAGAACGTCTTTTCAAAAGATGTAATATAAGTCTAAGGTGTCCCCTGAATGTGTCTGTGAAGTTTCAGCTCAAAATACCCCATCGATTTTTTTTTAATAAATTGTTTTAACTGCCTATTTTGGGGCATCATTAACTATGCACTGATTCAGGCTGCGCGGCCCCTTTAAATCTCTCGCTCCCTGCCCTCCCGAGCTCTCGACTATAAGTGCAGTTATACAGTACATAAACAAAGTTTACACAGCTAATATAACCCTCAAATGGATCTTTACAAGATGTTCGTCATTCATGCTGCATGCATGCATCGATTCCTGTGAGTATAGTATTTATTTGGATGTTTACATTTGATTCTGAATGAGTTTGAGGCTGTGATCCGTGGCTAACGGCTAATGCTACACTGTTGGAGAGATTTATAAAGAATGAAGTTGTGTTTATGAAATTATACAGACTGCAAGTGTTTAATAATGAAAATAGCGACGGCTCTTGTCTCTGTGAATACAGTAAGAAACGATGGTAACTTTAACCACATTTAACAGTACATTAGCAACATGCTAACGAAACATTTAGAAAGACAATTTACAAATATCACTAAAAATATCATGTAATCATGGATCAGTTATTATTTCTCCATCTGCCATTTTTTGCTGTTGTCCTTGCTTGCTTACCTAGTCTGATGATTCAGCTGTGCACATGCAGACGTTAATACTGGCTGCCCTTGTGTAATGCTTTGAACATGGGCTGGCATATGCAAATAATGGGGTCATACATATTAATGATCCCGACTGTTCAGTGTTATGTTGAGATTCGCCTGTTTTCCGGAGGTCTTTTAAATAAATGAGATTTATGTAAGAAGATGGAAACAATGGAGTTTGAAACTCAATGTATGTCTTTTCCATGTACTGAACTCTTGTTATTCAACTATGCCGAGGTAAATTCAATTTTTGATTCTAGGGCACCTTTAAATCAGCGAAATGTCAGGCAGTATAGTAAATACCACCAGAATGAATACTTTTCAGTTTACATAGTTGAATTATTCATTAGTTCGTTCATTCATTCATTCATTTTTTATTTGTTTGTATTTTATGCATTATTTTTACTTGACTTTTTATTTAAATCACCAAAATATCAGGCAATATAATAAATACTATATCACGATGCATTCTTTGCAATTTACATAGTTAAATTATTTGTTTGTTTGTCCGTTCATTTATTCATGTTATTTTTTGATAATTTGTTTGTTTTTCCTGCTTTAGATGTACTGTATAATATTATTATTTTTTATAAAATAACTTCTCTTTTCTTTCTTTTGATTTTGAGGTGAATTTACTGACTTCCAAAACTGTATTTGATTTACAAATGCGTTCATGTTTTATAATGCATAGGCAAAGCTTGGAAAAAACAAGACAATGAAACAGCATATTTAAATTAGCATAGTAATTTACATATGCTAAATAACACAACATGTGTGGGCTACTGTACATCCCCATAAATAAACACAAGCATTACAGCGGTGTTAATTAAAAAAGGTAATTATGTCTCGTTACAATGAAAACGGTGGCCCTCTCCATGGCCTGCTGTGTTGGTGAGAAGCGTCTCTTATGGAAATTAAAACATTTCTAATGAAATAATGAAGCATAGAAATTAGCTAAGGATCAGTCGCCCTCAACACAGAGAGCTTTTTTTTAATTACTAGATAATTTTACTTATATGAACTAATTATGTACACATTTCCCAATAATATTTCCATTTTATTGTATCTTAATAAGGCCATGATCAAAATGATATTGCAGCCCGATATTGAGTCCATTTATCTGTGTTTATATCATTATGCCAGCCCCAAACGGTGTTCTCTTATCATTAAAATCTTCTGCGTATGGTGTTTTTCGTCTTCATTTTGAAATTGACTTGCTAATTGAAAAGTTTCTCAAATGTTGCAGAAGAATTAGCTTCCTGATGAATTCACTGCTGGCAGAGTATCATTACTGTAGAAGTGCCTTCAGACACAAACTGTGATGGCAGTACAGTAGTTTGCTATACTTCAGTGCTATTTTTTTTTTATATTTGCCTGTGTTACAGACCTAATAACCCTGCATAATTTGCACTCTGTGTGTTGTCCTGGTCAGTGACATACAGATTATGACTTTTAGTTTTACTTTCCTTAAAAAATGCATTCAAAATACTTCTCTAGTGTTTCAGTTTTTTACAGAATTTGGGTGTTATTTGAGAGCAGTGGTGGTTTTTCTTTGTTCGGGATCTCACAGATCTGGCCATTGTAAACTCTGCTATTGTCATGACAACTGGTTCATGTGTCTCAAATGTAACATTCTGTGTGTGATACACTGTTGCCTGTAAATGTGATTCCATTGTAACTGATGCCACATTTTTTCTCGAGGGTGTTATTGGGTAATTTATTATTATTATTATTATTATTATTATTATTTTATTAAAAGGAAGAACACAAAAATAGTCCCAGGTCTATTGTAGTTATTAATAAATTTAGACTATTTGCAAATAATTTAAAAAATATATATATACTTAAAAATAATCTTATTTGTATGTCTAATAAGTGAAAAACACAAAACTTTTCTTGTCTTGCCACATTCAGTTATGTATTATAATAATCATGTCATATTAATCAAATAATAGCATGTTTTCAATTCAAAATGTTGAGTAGTTCACATCACTAGATATTACTGTCGGTGGCTGAATCCTAATACAGTCGTCATATATTAAATGTTTAGCTACTTACTCGTCACGTACTCTTTCACTGCTAAAACGAAAGCATTTGCACTCAACTACCTGTGAACAGTAAGCCCCGCCTTCTTTGATTTGATTGGCCAGCTCACTCATTCTGACAGTGATGAGCGCTGAGGCAGACCAGCCTAAAAATGCAACTTTTAAACTTTTTTAGTCATCCTAACAACAAACAGAGTGGAAAATATAAATATTGGGACTTGTCCTCCTCAATGTCTATGGTGGTTACGGCCCTGATAGAACCTTTTAGGGTTTGCCATCATGGGATCATTTTATGGATTTAGATTCAATTGATTCATTTTGTTTTCATTCATTTTTCATTTGAATTAAATTTTATGAATTATGCAGCTCATAAACATACTTTATCAATAGAAAAATAACTCATTAAACAAGTATTATGCAATCATTTAAGACATTTGTTAACCTTTTTGGCATAAAGGGTTGTTTAACATTGAGTTCAGAACCCAATTAAAGTTTTCTAAGAGTGTAGCTTAAATGTTGGGAAAATGTGTTGGAAAATATAGTATATATAGGGGAGAGCCGGGTAAGTTGTCACACTCTTCATAACTCCAAAACTAGAGGCTCTATCTCAAAAATCAAATAGCCACTTTTTGTGATTTCTTCTTGCATAGTCAACTTCCTGTTCACATGTGGTCAAGATCACTCTAATCTGAGGTTAGCACAATTTTCTTATTTTTTGGCTTAAAAAGTAAAAAAAATTGCACTTTAAATTTTATGCAATATAACTTTGTTAGATATGAATGTTAAAAAAATATTATTTTGCACAACATAGAGGAGACAATAACGTGTCTTTTGATACTTTAGCTGATGTGCCATGTTGAGCTCACCTTGAGATTTAGCCAACATTAGCACACATGTTAGTTTGGGGCAAGTTGTCTCAATGACTTTGGGGCAAGTCAGTACAAATAAACGCATAGAACATGCTCAAAAAAGAGGTTCAACATATTAAGTCAGTTATGTTCAGAGATTAAACATGTTAAGTTAAGCGAGTTATCTGCAGTATTCCATTCAGTTATCATGGATCTATGTGCAGGCCAGAAAAAGTTTGAGTTTAAAGTTCAAAGTAAAGTGGTCTTGCCACTTAATGTGTTTTGATTGAAATGTGTATTGTTTGGATTGAAATAACTGTTTTTCCAAATTCTCTAGGCATGATTGTTTATATTTCCAGTTCTGGTTGAATTTAAAAATTAAAATCAATAATCACAATTAAGTAGTTGTGTTCTTATTTTTTAGATAATCTAGTGTGACAACTTACCCGCCGATGGGGCAAATTGTCACAAATGCACATTCTCTATTCAACAGTCTACAACTCCGTAATGAGATAAGATATGAAAATGCAATGAATACAATATATGTGCCCAAGACTTCCTATTTTCATTTGGTATGACACTTATACCATTGTGATGTATGGTGCTCAGTAAATGTTAGACAGTGTGACAACTTACCCCGGTCTCCCCTACAGTGTGTGTGTGTGTGATCCCTTATTTGTGATATATGTTAACATATATTTATTAATATATTTTTTAATTTATATAGTTTATGCTTTTGACAGATGCTTCTATCTTTTAGTGACTTTTTCAGACAGTAAGCACGTTTCCTAGAAATTGAACCTGTCATCACGTCATTCTAGTTGACCTACATGAATGTAATATAGAACTGCATATGATTTCTGGTCCATTATGATGACTGTTTAATCTCCGTCTCCCTTCAGATAACCAGTCCATGGCATCTCAAACGGCGGTGAGCATCCGCATCCTGGACGTGAACGACAACCCTCCCGAACTCGCGACTCCTTACGAGGCTTCAATCTGCGAGGATGCCAAACCTGGCCAGGTGAGATAACGTCTCTATATTTTGCACATAGTGAAGTTGCATCAGTCTAATCAGAAATCACGTTCGCCAGACCCACCTCGCTATGATCGCATCAGCGCTTGAAACGAGATCCGTTGTTCCGCACGTGAAAATCAGTATTGCACATACGCTGTCGATTTACTCGGGATGATATCTGCGGTCAGAAGACACTGACTTAGTTGTTCCCAATGGCTTCTTGTGTTGATAAAGCTGTCAGCTGAGATTGGTACCTGGAAGGAATTTGTCATTTCCATGAAAAGCACATGTAATCTGACATCGGACATATCACGCAGCTCCTCTCAGACAGCTGGGCTCGCCGTTAATATTTATATCAATAGCGGAGTGCTTCGGGAACATCAGGTGTGCGGCATGATGAAGTGGTGAGATTCTAATTGCATTGTGGGAATGCCGCTCTCAGCATGGCCTCCCTGATTCTGTTTGACGGCAGTTTACAACGACTAACAAGATTTGTTTTTCTGAAGCTCAATATCTTGTCTGATCTCACTGGGCTAATGCAGTTTGGCTCAACTCACCAATCTCTCCTAAAAAGTGAAGCATCTGAGAGATGCCGCATGAACTCCGCTGACCTCACAAGACCTCCGATCCTGGACAGAAACATTGGAGTCATGGCAGAACAATCAGTGAGTGTCAGATTTAGTACGGAGCCAATCGCTTTCCCGTTTTTGTCAAAATAGTTTCATTATTGCTTTGCTCCTACTTTGGACCTTTTTCAATTGGAAAGAATGATCCGTGTGACATTTCGTCCCAAAGGCAATTTATAAACTAGTTGTGAAAAAAGTGCGCGATGTCAAGCCAGCGGTGCAGCAAACTCACCTGCAGCGTTGTGTGCGACTTGTTGCTTTTGTTTACACATGGAATAAAAGAACACATGTTCAGCCCAAAAATGAAACTTCAGCCATCGTTTATTTACCTTCATGCTGTTTCAGAACCACATGACTTACTGTCTTTTGTGGAGAACAAAAAGTGAATTACTGCAGAATAAAAAAGCTCTGTTCCCAAAGCTGCTTTACCACCAAAATTGGCAGCTAAATTTTAAGACAAATCTTAAACTTGGCGATGTTTGTTTCACCATTTATAAAATGTACAACATTAAACACTGTTATTTTCCTGTTTATCACTGTGAAGCTGCTTTGAATCCACATTGTATAAAGTGCTATATAAATAAAGCTGATTTGACTGCTCTGAAGAAGACAGAATATGTATTTTGCTTTATGCTGCCACTATGAAAACAGTCCTCTGCATGTCTTTATCTGTGAGCTACAACATTACTATTAATCATTAGCAGAATAATCCAGGTACTTGACATTGAGCAGGTGCTGCATTTGACTGTAGTTTACGGCACATATTTTATATATTAAGTTATGATGAGACAATTAGCATTTGCTTTTCAATGGCGTTAGTCACAATATGAGCTAATTGATGTATATGCAAAACAGAATCACGCTATAGAATGCAAGCAAATTAATTAAAGGGGAAAGAGGGCTGAACTATATATATAGTTCAGTCATGAAACTCTAGAGGGCGACTTTTTATCTCACAATTCTGACTTTTTTACTTTTTTTCTCATGATTGCGAATTTTAAAGTTAGAATTAAGTTATATATAAAGTCAGAATTGTGAAATATAAACTCGCAATTCTAAGAAAAAAAAATATTTGTTTTCCTCACAATTGAAAATTATAACATGAAATTGCAAGTTTATATGACTCAATTCTGACTTTGACTCACAATTCTGACTTTATATCTCACAATTCTGACTTTATATCTCGCAATTCTGACTTTATATCTCGCAATTCTGACTTTATATCTCGCAATTCTGACTTTATAACTCACAATTCTGACTTTATATCTCACAATTCTGACTTTATATCTCGCAATTCTGACTTTATATCTCGCAATTCTGACTTTATATCTCGCAATTCTGACTTTATATCTCGCAATTCTGACTTTATAACTCGCAATTCTGACTTTATATCTCACAATTCTGACTTTATAACTCACAATTCTGACTTTTTATCTCGCAATTCTGACTTTATATCTCGCAATTCTGACTTTATATCTCGCAATTCTGACTTTATAACTCGCAATTCTGACTTTATATCTCACAATTCTGACTTTATATCTCACAATTCTGACTTTATAACTCACAATTCTGACTTTATATCTCGCAATTCTGACTGTATATCTCGCAATTCTGACTTTATAACTCACAATTTTGACTTTATATCTCGCAATTCTGACTTTATAACTCGCAATTCTGACTTTATATCTCACAATTCTGACTTTATATCTCACAATTCTGACTTTATAACTCGCAATTCTGACTTTATATCTCACAATTCTGACTTTATATCTCGCAATTCTGACTTTATGTCTCACAATTCTGACTTTATATCTCACAATTCTGACTTTATAACTCGCAATTCTGACTTTATATCTCGCAATTCTGACTTTATATCTCGCAATTCTGACTTTATAACTCGCAATTCTGACTTTATAACTCGCAATTCTGACTTTATATCTCGCAATTCTGACTTTATAACTCACAATTCTGACTTTATAACTCCCAATTCTGACTTTATAACTCGCAATTCTGACTTTATAACTCACAATTCTGACTTTATATCTCGCAATTCTGACTTTATAACTCACAATTCTGACTTTATATCTCGCAATTCTGACTTTATATCTCGCAATTCTGACTTTATATCTCGCAATTCTGACTTTATATCTCGCAATTCTGACTTTATATCTCACAATTCTGACTTTATATCTCGCAATTCTGACTTTATATCTCGCAATTCTGACTTTATATCTCACAATTCTGACTTTATAACTCGCAATTCTGACTTTATAACCCGCAGTTCTGACTTTATAACTCACAATTCTGACTTTATAACTCGCAATTCTGATTTTATATCTCGCAATTCTGACTTTATAACTCACAATTCTGACTTTATAACTCGCAATTCTGACTTTATATCTCGCAATTCTGACTTTAAAATTCACAATTCTGACTTTATAACTCACAATTCTGACTTTATAACTCACAATTCTGACTTTATAACTCACAATTCTGAGTTTTTATCTCACAATTCTGACTTTTTAACTCACAATTCTGACTTTATATCTCACAATTCTGACTTTATAACGTGCAATTCTGACTTTATATCTCACAATTCTGACTTTTTAAATCGCAATTCTGACTTTATATCTCGCAATTTTGACTTTATAACTCGCAATTCGGACTTTATAACTTGCAATTGTGAGTTTTTATCTTGCAATTCTGAGAAATTGTGAGATAAAAAGTCGCAAATGCTTTTATTATTTAATGGCGGAAATAAGTTGTCATGAATAATTCATTTCATATACTGTATTTATTTGGATTGGATTTTTTTTTTTAAATTATGACATCATTGTCATGACAATCATGTGCTTTGTCGCCCCAATTCTCATTTCTCAAGGTCAAGTCAGTTGCTGGTCGCAGCGCCCCCTTTCTGAGCGGAATTATCTGAATTTGTCTTTAAGTTGATGTTTGTCCTTAAAGCTCTGTTTATTTGTTGATCCAGTGTGATTGAACATTACCCCCCACCCCCCTTTTGAGCATCTGTGAAATGTACAGAACAACAAAAGGTTGTTTGCTTTTGGAGATGTCATGGGAAATTGTGTGCACTCCTTCTTTCTGCGTGGCTCTACTTGAGAGCTTCACTCGACAATAGAGCGGCTGAACGAGGGCTGTTATTGTGGGATTAAGGATTCTTAGAGATTTTTTGTTGTTGTAAAGAACTAGTAACCTTTGCATAACATTTTTTGGATGTGCGTAAGAAAGGCCTTTGTAGTCTACCGTTTTCATCCTTGCAAAAAGAAAGGAATGAATGTTCCTTTCTTTTTTTTTTTATTTAACCGTTAAAATATATTTTATTTTATTCTCAGGTGTGCCGAAGTGCTGTTTTTTTTTTTTTTGTTTTTTGTTTTTTTTTGAAGTACCATTTTACATTTAATTTTGTAGGATTATTTTAAGCATTAATACTTAATTTTAATTATTTCAATTAAAATACATTTTATGTAGGTAAAGAATTTTAAGCAATGGAAATGTGCTGCTTACAAGCATTCGGTCCTTGTGATGCACAGATGAAAAATAGTTGTTCCAACAAGTACATAATTGTGATTAATTAAATTCTCCAATGAATCATTATATTAACTACTTTTTTTTCTGCATAAAACCCCAGAGATAAAGGTTCATTTATTCATGTGAATATGAATGACAGCTGTGAAAATGAAGACTAAAGAGCCTTTCAAAGACATAAAAGTACAACTACACAGTGACACTACACATTTTTTAACTCCTTATGTACGTATATACATGTTTTTATACTTATTTTTATACTTTTATACGTATTTATGTTTGTTTGTTTGTTTATTTATTTGAATAACATAAATCAATCAAGCACAATCATGCCATATTTTACTTGCTCTCATGTTGTTCCAAAACCAAATGACTCTATTTATTTTGCAGAGCACAAAAGATGATATTTTGAGGGATGCTGCAGTATTTTTGTCCATACAATGAAAGTCAATGTTGTTTGAATAGTTGAAACATCCTTCAAAATATGTTCTTTTGTGTTCCACATAAAGACAGTCAAACAGGTTTAAAATGACATGAGGGTAAATGAATGATGACAGAATTTTCATTTTAGGATGAACTATCCCTTTAAGAAAGAAAGTCCAGTTGATTTCTGATGTCATGTTGACTTTATATGGAAACTACATCAAATCACACATCTAGAAATTGTTCTTGGAAAGCACTAGAACTAGATGTAAATTGTGAGAGAAGCTGCATTGTAAGCAGCAATTACTTTTTAAGGTAAAGTAAAAATTGTACGTGAAAATAGGGTGGCACAAAAGAACGTGTTTTATGTTGTCAGAAGAGCCAGAAGTAGAGGTATTTTAGTGATAACTCAAAGCGATGTGGGTGGTGCCTATATCTTAACAATCACCATGCGTTCTGTGATATAGCATCATGCTGTGGAGCTGCTTTTCATCTGGGCAACTCAGTGGACAGAACAAAGACTGAGCGCTACACAATACCAGTATATACAGAGTCGAGTAGAAAAGCGTATAACAGCTCGGGAGACATTTCATCTTTCAGCAGGACAATTTCAAACCGAAGGGCCATGATACCCGCTGTTTCTGAAGCGCATTTAAGGTGAAAAATCGCAAGCGTCTCCTTCCCCCAAATACAGCAGTAAAATGCAATCCTGTGATGGCTTAACATAATAAATTTCTCTCATTAAGCGCAGGACTCTTTGGAAGCCCCCTGCTGTAGCTTCAGCAATGCAGCTTTTGTAATAGCTTTACGATAACCTGTAGCATGTTTATGTGATTCGTAGCCCATCGCCCCGGGGTCCCCCATTGCGTTGTGTCGAATAAATTGGCTTAGGTGAGTAAGAGACGCCCGCAGAGCAAGACGCTGAGGTTTGTGCGTTCAAACTTTGCACACGCTCTCGCTCTGTGATTAATCACTTTGGTGATTGGGGTGGAAATTAGTCCTGTGGAGGAACACGCAATTAGAGTCATTTATCTCTCACCTGCGATTGGCGCTTTGCAGAAGATACACAGACCTCGGCCTACATGTAAACACTGTCGCGATGTGATGTGATGTTTTTACATGCATCATTTTACACACGCCAGAGTCACAAGAGGGAACTGCTTTATGTTCTTGCATAACCCAGTTAACCCAGTGAGGGGTTGTTTTAACCCAGCGATTTAACCCAGAGATTAGGCTGTTTTAACCCAGTGATTGGGTTGTTTTAACCCAGCGATTTAACCCAGAGATTAGGCTGTTTTAACCCAGCGATCGGGTTGTTTTAACCTAGCGATTTAACCCAGCAATTGGGTTGTTTTAACCCAGAGATTGGGCTGTTTTAACCCAGAGATTAGGCTGTTTTAACCTAGCGATCGGTGTTGTTTAAACCAGAGATTGGGTTGTTTTAACCTAGCGATTTAACTCAGTGATTGGGCTGTTTTAACCCAGAGATTAGGCTGTTTTAACCCAGTGATTGGGCTGTTTTAACCCAGAGATTAGGCTGTTTTAACCCAGTGATTGGGTTGTTTTAACCCAGCAATTTAACCCAGAGATTAGGCTGTTTTAACCCAGTGATTGGGCTGTTTTAACCCAGAGATTAGGCTGTTTAACCCAGTGATTGGGTTGTTTTAACCCAGCAATTTAACCCAGAGATTAGGCTGTTTTAACCCAGTGATTGGGCTGTTTTAACCCAGAGATTAGGCTGTTTTAACCCAGTGATTGGGTTGTTTTAACCCAGCAATTTAACCCAGTGACTGGGCTGTTTTAACCCAGAGATTAAGCTGTTTTAACCCAGTGATTGGGTTGTTTTAACCCAGCAATTTAACCCAGAGATTAGGCTGTTTTAACCCAGTGATTGGGCTGTTTTAACCCAGAGATTAGGCTGTTTTAACCCAGTGATTGGGTTGTTTTAACCCAGCAATTTAACCCAGAGATTAGGCTGTTTTAACCCAGTGATTGGGTTGTTTTAACCCAGCAATTTAACCCAGAGATTAGGCTGTTTTAACCCAGTGATTGGGCTGTTTTAACCCAGAGAGGTTTTAACCCAGTGATTGGGTTGTTTTAACCCAGCAATTTAACCCAGAGATTAGGCTGTTTTAACCCAGTGATTGGGCTGTTTTAACCCAGAGATTAGGCTGTTTTAACCCAGTGATTGGGTTGTTTTAACCCAGCAATTTAACCCAGTGATTGGGCTGTTTTAACCCAGAGATTAGGCTGTTTTAACCCAGTGATTGGGTTGTTTTAACCCAGCAATTTAACCCAGAGATTAGGCTGTTTTAACCCAGTGATTGGGCTGTTTTAACCCAGAGATTAGGCTGTTTTAACCCAGTGATTGGGTTGTTTTAACCCAGCAATTTAACCCAGATATTAGGCTGTTTTAACCCAGTGATTGGGTTATTTTAACCCAGCAATTTAACCCAGAGATTAGGCTGTTTTAACCCAGTGATTGGGCTGTTTTAACCCAGAGATTAGGCTGTTTTAACCCAGTGATTGGGTTGTTTTAACCCAGCAATTTAACCCAGAGATTAGGCTGTTTTAACCCAGTGATTGGGCTGTTTTAACCCAGAGATCAGGCTGTTTTAACCCAGTGATTGGGTTGTTTTAACCCAGCAATTTAACCCAGTGATTGGGCTGTTTTAACCCAGAGATTAGGCTGTTTTAACCCAGTGATTGGGTTGTTTTAACCCAGCAATTTAACCCAGAGATTAGGCTGTTTTAACCCAGTGATTGGGCTGTTTTAACCCAGAGATTAGGCTGTTTTAACCCAGTGATTGGGTTGTTTTAACCCAGCAATTTAACCCAGAGATTAGGCTGTTTTAACCCAGTGATTGGGTTGTTTTAACCCAGCAATTTAACCCAGAGATTAGGCTGTTTTAACCCAGTGATTGGGCTGTTTTAACCCAAAGATTAGGCTGTTTTAACCCAGTGATTGGGTTGTTTTAACCCAGCAATTTAACCCAGAGATTAGGCTGTTTTAACCCAGTGATTGGGCTGTTTTAACCCAGAGATTAGGCTGTTTTAACCCAGTGATTGGGTTGTTTTAACCCAGCAATTTAACCCAGAGATTAGGCTGTTTAAACCCAGTGATTGGGTTGTTTTAACCCAGCAATTTAACCCAGAGATTAGGCTGTTTTAACCCAGTGATTGGGCTGTTTTAACCCAGAGATTAGGCTGTTTTAACCCAGTGATTGGGTTGTTTTAACCCAGCAATTTAACCCAGAGATTAGGCTGTTTTAACCCAGTGATTGGGCTGTTTTAACCCAGAGATTAGGCTGTTTAACCCAGTGATTGGGTTGTTTTAACCCAGCAATTTAACCCAGAGCTTAGGTGATTGGGTTAAATGTTTGCCCAACGTGCTGGGTAGTTTTATTTAACCCAACTATTGTTTAAAAATGATTTATTCTGTCTTAAAATGAACCCAAAATATGTTGGAAATTAAAAATCACATAATTATAATCATAATGTGTTTATATCATAAACACATAATTATGCTAATATATTATAAATAATAAAAGGTGAACATTTATTAATAGCAATTTAATAAATGTTTATTTTTATTTTTAATACTTGATGTTAATTGGTGTTAATTTCAACATTTACTAACACATTATTAATATCAAAAGTTGCATCTGTTAATATTATTTAATGGACCTGAGCAAACATGAACTAACAATCAACAGTATTTTAATAACTAACGTTAACAAAGATTAATAAGTACTGTAACGAATGTACTGGTCATTGTGAGTTAATATTAGCTCATGCATGAACAAATGAAATAATAGAAACTTATTGTAAAGTGTTACAGAGAAAAAATAATAATAAAATAAGTATCTATACATTTCACCATTATAGCATATAACTTTTTTACTCTTAAAGATAGTTGATATTTGATTAACTAGGTTATGCACAAGACAAACTTCAGAAGATTGTGCTTTGAAAATCACCTACTGTATAGAAATTACTTACAAAACAAAAGTGTTTGTATAATTTGCAAACCGATCATATTCATATTCCCTCTTGTGCGATTCAGAAACTTCAGATTTTACATTATGTTGTGCTCTACTGCTAGCCTAATTATCAAGCTTTGTTCGTGTGCCATACCAGCGTCACCGTTTTCTCTGCTCTAGCCCTCGCTAGCGTCACCACTTGCGTTTCTGATAGAACAACAGTGAAATCAGATTAGCTTAAGCCGCTAAATGCATGGAGTTTGATCCCATTTGAAGGATGACAACACAGCGAATTTGTTTGTGTGTAAAAGGTGAATAAATCAGACAGAGGGAGAGAAAGAGGGCTAGAGACATGAAAAAGGACTTAGCCGTTCGCTCAAGCAGCTTTGGCTCAGAGGGCACGACTCCCTTCCAGCGATGTGACACCGTTGTTAGACATGGAAGGAGAAAGTGTTTATGAGCTCACGCGGATTTAAGTGTCAGGTAGATGTGTCGGACCGCAGTGTCCAAAAGAAGCTCGCGCTAAAAAAAAACACACTTTGGTATTGCTATGGCATTGTCCAGAGAAATGCATATGACCATTGTACCATATCTAAATATCAGTAAAACTTTGCAATAATGTCTAATTGTTACCATTAGTTAATGCATTAACTGACAAAAACTGAGCAATATATTTTTGAAAAGTTTATTAATGCTGGTTATTGCTATAGAAATACAGTTAGGCCTATTTATTGGTTGTTTGTTAACTAATTAACTAATGCTAAACAGATGCAACTTTTGATTTGAAAAAGATATCAGTAAAAACATATTGCTGTTTCTTTGTAACTATTGTATGAAATTTGCTAGCAATTTCTGAGTGAATCCTAAATAAATCCATCACCATTTCTTTTTAGTGTAGAACCATGATACTATGCTGTATTTTTAGGGCATGTACCATGGTACTTCTATGCTGTATTTTAGGGCATGTGCCACCATGGTACTATGGTGTATTTTGGGGCATATACCATGGTACTATGCTGTATTTTTAGGGCATGTACCATGGTACTTCTATGCTATATTTGTAGGGCATATACCATGGTACTATGATGTATTTTTAGGGCATGTACCATGGTACTATGCTGTATTTTTAGGGCATTTAATATGGTACTATTGTGTATTGTTAGTGCATGTACCATGGTACTATGCTGTATTTTTAGAGCATGTGCCACCATGGTACTATGGTGTATTTTTAGGGCATGTACCATGGTACTTCTATGCTATATTTGTAGGGCATATACCATGGTACTATGATGTATTTTTAGGGCATGTACCATAGTACTATGCTGTATTTTTAGGGCATTTAATATGGTACTATTGTGTATTGTTAGTGCATGTACCATGGTACTATGCTGTATTTTTAGGGCATTTAATATGGTACTATTGTGTATTGTTAGTGCATGTACCATGGTACTATGCTGTATTTTTAGGGCATGTACCATGGTACTTCTATGCTATATTTGTAGGGCATATACCATGGTACTATGATGTATTTTTAGGGCATGTACCATGGTACTATGCTGTATTTTTAGGGCATTTAATATGGTACTATTGTGTATTGTTAGTGCATGTACCATGGTACTATGCTGTATTTTTAGAGCATGTGCCACCATGGTACTATGGTGTATTTTTAGGGCATGTACCATGGTACTTCTATGCTATATTTGTAGGGCATATACCATGGTACTATGATGTATTTTTAGGGCATGTACCATAGTACTATGCTGTATTTTTAGGGCATTTAATATGGTACTATTGTGTATTGTTAGTGCATGTACCATGGTACTTTGCTGTATTTTTAGGGCATTTAATATGGTACTATTGTGTATTGTTAGTGCATGTACCATGGTACTATGCTGTATTTTTAGGGCATGTACCATGGTACTTCTATGCTATATTTGTAGGGCATATACCATGGTACTATGATGTATTTTTAGGGCATGTACCATGGTACTATGCTGTATTTTTAGGGCATTTAATATGGTACTATTGTGTATTGTTAGTGCATGTACCATGGTACTATGCTGTATTTTTAGAGCATGTGCCACCATGGTACTATGGTGTATTTTTAGGGCATGTACCATGGTACTTCTATGCTATATTTGTAGGGCATATACCATGGTACTATGATGTATTTTTAGGGCATGTACCATAGTACTATGCTGTATTTTTAGGGCATTTAATATGGTACTATTGTGTATTGTTAGTGCATGTACCATGGTACTATGCTGTATTTTTAGGGCATGTACCATAATATATTTTTAGAGCATGTACAGCTGTATTTTTTATTAAGCAATCTTAACAAAGATGAATAAATTCTGCATTGCTCATTGTTAGTTAATGCATTGGATTATTGTAAACTGTTACCAGTGTTTTTTCCACCTAAATTCACATTTCTGCCACAATAAGTGGTGTTTACCCACAATTACCTTAGATGGATTTACAAAAGACACAAATGAACAAAGAGACGTTTGAAGTTCCCTTCTCGAGGTCTCTGATTCACGCCGTGTCCCATTCATGATCTGGTTCATTATCTTACATCATTTACATGCCTGAGCCTTGTTCAGATTGACATGTGAAGCAGTCTGAGCGTGTGGCATTCCACTCGTAACCCTGTGGTATTTGAGCGTGTGGGCCTGATCGGATGAGAAGAGACAGATATCATATAGTGTCGCATGTGCAGGGAAAGGCCGGGTGGAAAGGCAAATACTAAGAACGGCCCGGGGACGAGAGGCCTGTCAACTCCACACAAGACATCAAACGGCAGCGAGCGGCTCTCCGTGACAGATCACAAGGGTCTGGTCCTCCCGAGGGACAGTCCCAGCTAGATGACTAATGTTTGAGGGGAAAAGTACACTCGCGCTTTCATGCACACGCATGCACACGCAGACGGCTGTGGAGATGGATTGGATCCCGCTCATATGGTGACACATACACTGTATAGTGTTCAATCCACTCCTACAGCCAAGAATGAAAATGTTCCCATCCTCATTTCATTAAAAATACATATAGTAGTGGCCAAAAGTGATGTTCGGAGGGGATATTAGGTTTTAATGACCCTACAAGTTCGATTGAACCATCAAAATATGAGGAAAGTGTTTTATAGTTTTTAAATATGAGGGAAGAACAAAACACTAAACTTGGTTTAGGTATTTATCTGACAAAATTATTGATCAGTTTCTAACAATTTATCAGTAACTAACAAAACTTTGCCACTTTCAAAAAGTAAGGAATACATTTTCAATGTATTATTTAAATAAATCATGTTTTAAATTCACATATAAATAGATATACAAACCCGATTCCAATCTCATAAACTTATATTTTATTCACAATAGAATATAGATAACATATCAAATGTTGAAAGTGAGACATTTTGAAATGTCATGCCAAATATTGGCTCATTTTGGATTTCATGAGAGCTACACATTCCAAAAAAGTTGGGACAGGTAGCAATAAGAGGCCGGAAAAGTTAAAAGTACATATAAGGAACAGCTGGAGGACCAATTGGCAACTTATTAGGTCAATTGGCAACATGATTGGGTATAAAAAGAGCCTCTCAGAGTGGCAGTGTCTCTCAGAAGTCAAGATGGGCAGAGGATCACCAATTCCCCCAATGCTGCGGCGAAAAATAGTGGAGCAATATCAGAAAGGAGTTTCTCAGAGAAAAATTGCAAAGAGTTTGAAGTTATCATCATCTACAGTGCATAATATCATCCAAAGATTCAGAGAATCTGGAACAATCTCTGTGCGTAAGGGTCAAGGCCGGAAAACCATACTGGATGGTTGTGATCTTCGGGCCCTTAGACGGCACTGCATCACATACAGGAATGCTACTGTAATGGAAATCACAACATGGGCTCAGGAATACTTGCAGAAAACATTGTCGGTGAACACAATCCACCGTGCCATTCGCCGTTGCCGGCTAAAACTCTATAGGTCAAAAAAGAAGCCATATCTAAACATGATCCAGAAGCGCAGCCGTTTTCTCTGGGCCAAGGCTCATTTAAAATGGACTGTGGCAAAGTGGAAAACTGTTCTGTGGTCAGACGAATCAAAATGTAAAGTTCTTTTTGGAAAACTGGGACGCCATGTCATCCGGACTAAAGAGGACAAGGACAACCCAAGTTGTTATCAGCGCTCAGTTCAGAAGCCTGCATCTCTGATGGTATGGGGTTGCATGAGTGCGTGTGGCATGGACAGCTTACACATCTGGAAAGGCACCATCAATGCTGAAAGGTATATCCAAGTTGTAGAACAACATATGCTCCCATCCAGACGTCGTCTCTTTCAGGGAAGACCTTGTATTTTCCAACATGACAATGCCAGACCACATACTGCATCAATTACAACATCATGGCTGCGTAGAAGAAGGATCCAGGTACTGAAATGGCCAGCCTGCAGTCCAGATCTTTCACCCACAGAAAACATTTGGCGCATCATAAAGAGGAAGATGCGACAAAGAAGACCTAAGACAGTTGAGCAACTAGAAGCCTGTATTAGACAACATTCCTATTCCTAAACTTGAGCAACTTGTCTCCTCAGTCCCCAGACGTTTGCAGACTGTTATAAAAAGAAGAGGGGATGCCACACAGTGGTAAACATGTCCCAACTTTTTTGAGATGTGTTGATGCCATGAAATTTAAAATCAACTTATTTTTCCCTTAAAATGATACATTTTCTCAGTTTAAACATTTGATATGTCATCTATGTTGTATTCTGAATAAAATATTGAAATTTGAAACTTCCACACCATTGCATTCTGTTTTTATTCACAATTTGTACAGTTTCCCAACGTTTTTGGAATCGGGTTTGTATTTGCAGTGTCCTCTGAGGAGGCTGACATATGAAGTGTGAATTGAAGAGTATCTGAAAGGTCAGCTGTGATAATGAGGGATAGTTATGCGTGAAGGAGGCAAATTACACTTATTCTCCTTTTTGCATTTTGGATGGTAGTAAATGGTGCATTGTCATTTAAATATCAATTCTGATTTACTAGTAATGAGAGGAGTCTGTGTGCGGTAAGCCTGTTCTGGCATTTATGTAGTGAATCCACATCAGAGTTGTGTCCATTAGGAAATAGAAGAGTATTTAATTTTTATTGCTTTAGTTAATGTTTTTTTTTTTTTTAAATATATTTTTTGAGGCTTGCCCTCTCTTGCCTCCTCAAAGGAACTGCTGCTGCATATGTTTAATTGTTTGTTTAATTCATGTCTATAAATGTAGTTAAACGTAACAATAAAATAATTTTAAATGCAACTTTTATAGGATTTGTATTGCATAGCTCTTTTATTGCATTTTTAGAATGCATTTGTTAACTTTTTACTGAATTGATAATTGATTTAATTTTGTTTTTAAATGGCACTGAGGGACTAAAATCTTTTTTTTTTTTTTTTTTTTTTAATCACTTTAATGAAATGAATCATGTGAATGAACTGATTCTCTAAAATGAATCAGATTTCCCAACACTACTTGATAGAGAGAAACGAGAGCATGTTTATATGAAGCTTGTTTCTGCCACTATATAAAAAAAAATAAAAAGGTAATTGCACAAATTGCACAAATCGCAATTTGTGACATTTAAGCTCGCAATTGTGAGTTATAAAGTCAGATTTGCATTATATAAAGTCAGAATTGCATCTGCAGAGTTTATAATATCTTATAAAGTCAATATTGCAACTTAGAATTGTTTATATCTTGTAATTCTGACATTACAACATGCAATTGTGAGTTTATATCATGTCATTCTGACTTTATAACTTGCATATATGAGAAAAATAGTCTGAATCGTGAGATAAAAAATTGCAATTACCTTTTTTTTTTTTTTTTTTTTCATGGCGGAAACATGTTTGACACTTTTTGATCAGTGATTTTCCATGCTATCATTTGTGATGACATGGATTTTTACTGGAAATTATTTTACACTGATTGCACTCATTAAGATCAATTTCTAGCCAATTAAATATTTTGAAGCAGAGCATACAGTAATTAGAGGATTCTTTATTTACACTGTATTTGTCCATGAAATATTTTATTAATTTCTTTGACTTTGCCTGGCCCGGAAATCACAGCTTAATATTTCCAGGTTTTCCAAACACTATGTAAACCCAGGTTTAATTATTGCCTCCACTAACTACTTACAATTAGTTACCCTCCTCATTGCTGGTGGATATTTCACGCACATTTAAACTTACGGAATTAAAACTCTTGAACTTCTCTGTTCCATCTCGGAGGTCAACATCCTCCTCCTCTGTGTGAAGGAGGAAGACTTTCACAGAGGGCCTTTGGTCCTGCAAGACTCTGGAGAATGTGCAAGACTTTTGGGAGACTCTTGGCTTCTCACTTTCCAAGCCTCGTGCAGCTTAAGAGGTCATGAGGGGGCTGTTGGATGGAAATCTAATTAGATGATTTTGCTTGAGGGAGCTGTGTTTGCCACTCAATAAACTCCCACACAGTGGTTCTCTTTTACAATCTTTCCCTCCTTCACATTATTTTTCTCTCCGTCTATCTTTCTCAGAAGTCCCTGTTTCTTTCTCCTTTTTTCCATCCCACCCCTTTCCCTCCAGAAACCCCCTCAGGCATTAATTTTGCCCTCAAAATTGGAAATATCATATATGACCTTTTGTTGTTTCTGTCCTTGGCATCGCAATTAACGTTTGTTAAGAAAACAGTGTTCAATGCATTCATTTATTCTTTTTCATAGAGTGTCTCATTTACCCTTGTTTACTTCATTTTTTTTTTTTTTTTTTACCAGCCCAACAATAGCTCATTAAACAAATGAGGGTCACAAAATAGGAGGAATGGGATTGTTCCAATTAACAACTCTGGTTCCTTAAAGCAAACATGAAGAATTGACCCTGTTTAATTTCTTAAAGGAATAGTTTACCCATTTATTTATCATTTATTCACCTTCACATTGTTCCAGTGAGTTTCTTTCTTCTGTTGAACACAAAAGAAGATATTTTGAAGAAAGTTGACAGCAGCCATTGACTTCCATAGTTTTTTATTTATTTATTTATTTTTACTACTATGGAAGTTAATGGCTGCTGTCAACTGTCTGGTTACTTCTTTTGTGTTTAGCAGAAGAAAGAAACTCCTAGAGGTTTGCAGCAACATAAGGGTGAGTAAATGATGAACTATCAGTGAACTATCCCTTTAATGCATATTCCTGGTGTTAATGTGAATGATTAATCAGCGCACGATATTCTAAAGAAAAACATTTCTTCAACATAATGTCAAACTTGCACTGCTCTGAAATTGCTTTCCTTTTCAGCTTCCCACTTATTTTTCATCCACCAGACCGTCCTATATTTTTGAATCAATTAAT